>OX579633.1:45268934-45367297 GCA_951230915.1 Antitrichia curtipendula
GGGCTAGTCCCTTCTTTGACCACTAAAAAGATCGGATGACAGATTCGCCAAAAGAGAAATGAACTCAACTGGAAGGGTATCACGAGAACAGTACCAGACACAGATGCCAGAAGCCTAGCGAATGACTGTCAAGAAATCTTTGTGTTGAGCCTGAAGGTCCTACAACAATCCAGGACTCTAGTAGAATTAGAAAAGGAGACTAACATGATCACAGTAACCTATAATAACGACTCCAAATATACTGAACAATTGAACCAAATCCCTTCACGGTTGCAAAACCAATACTCCAGGGAAATGCACAAAACGCACAAAATCCGTAGAAGTTGAGAGTCCGTTCCTTCAAGAATGATTTCCTAAGCTTCGAATGATCAAAAAATTCATCAGCAACCCCAGCGATGGCACCAAATCACTCACAAAGATCAAGCACCAAACCCTAATGAACTCGCCCAGTGAGTTTCAAGCACTGAGACCGAGCTTCAACGTTGCCCAGTTCAGAAACTCAAGCACGACGGTTATTGAAACTCACAATGTCGGAGCCACGCTACTGCCTCTCCGTCCTCTTCGTGAGACCTCCCAAACTCCAAAATCCGGTGAAGAAACGCTCTCTCCTTGGCTCTAGTTCTACCTTGAGTTCTAGCGAGACCCAAAGCTTCAGAACTCGATGCGTACAACTCTCACCCCAACGTCACCAAAAGCTGGTAAGTTATTCTGAGCTTACCAAAGAAGTGACTGTCTTTGTTTCGATCTCACTAGAGGAACCGTGAGTGCAAGCGCAAAACAAGCACCATCGCAAGTTCACGTATAGAATCTTCTGCACCTGTTGAGCTCGAGCAAATGGTGACAGGATGTTCAGTGCTGAGCTTATGATCTTTGGCATCTATCCTCCACTCTGCCTTTTCGTCCACGACATTGGAATATCCAAGTACAGTATATGGTGACACTGGCAGCGCTAGCTACCACCACGGCGGGCCTCCGGGTCGTCGCTGCAACAGTAGCGCCAGCAAATGCGGAACCTCCGGTGACTCTTCTCGAGTTTTAAAATAGAAAACTGCGTTGAAATGCATCCAATAAGAAGAGAGTGGGCATCACAAAACAATAGAATACAGACCAGTGGCTGATTCCATCACTGGAGACATGCTTGAAACAGCTCTCCAAATGAAATATAAAACATCTAGTGTGTTTCTTCCAACATGCCTGTTGCACTTTCTCAATTCTCCTACTTACAAAATTATTTTATGCTTTATCTTCCTAAGGTATAATCTTCTTAAAGGTGTATACGTTAGTCATATTTTTTTATTAATTATTTTTAATTATTTTTTAAAGTACTTCCAAAAAGTAAAAAACTAAATATGAGTATTTTGAAAATGCAACTAAAACCAGCCAGTCTTTTTTGCAACCATTTGGAACTTCCAATCATTACAAACACAACAATCTCGACATTGCATGGCATCCAAATGGTAAGGGTAGGAGGTTTTAAGAGCATTCAGGTTCTAAAATCGCCCACCTCCTCAAATCTACGCAATTTGTACATGGGTTTTTTGTGGTACTAGATAGTGTACATTTGAGGAGGTGGGCAATTTTAGAGCCCTATGCCATTTCAACTTCAAAAATTAATAACTAATTTTACAAAGCTCCAAAAAATGTGATGCAACATGGGTTAGCTGCCAATTCCACTTGCCTTTCAAGGAAAATTTACTGCAAAATATTTCAAGAAGTTTCACCTCCCCAAATTGAGGTTTCAAGTTTCAGCTCTTAGATGGTCGCTTTTTGGATCTCCTACCTTAATGCCTTCTTCTATTGGGCTCCATTATCTTAGTCCCTTATTGGACCACTAAAAAGATCGCACGACAGATTCGCCAAAAGAGAAATGAACTCAACTGGAAGGGTATCACGAGAACGGTACCAGACACAGATGCCAGAAGCCAAGCGCCGCGAGTGACAAGAAATCTTTGTGTTGAGCCTGAAGGTCCTACAACAATCCAGGACACTACTAGAATTAGAAAAGGAGACTAACAAGATCACAGTAACCCACAATAACGACTCCAAATATACTGAACATTTGAACCAAATCCCTTCACGGTTGCAAAACCAATATTCCAAGGAAATGCACAAAAAAGGCACAGAATCCGTAGAAGTTGAGGGCTGGTTCCTTCAAGAATCTCCTACGCTTCATACAATCAGCAAAATTCATCAGCAACCCCAGCGATGGCACCAAACCACTCTCAAAGATCAAGCGCCAAACCCTGATGAACTCGCCCACTGAGTTTCAAGCCCAGCGTTTCACTCAGACCGAGTTTCAACGTTGCCCAGTTGAGAAACTCAAGCACGACGGTTATTGAAACTCACAATGTCGGAGCCACGCTAGGGCAGTAGAGCCTCTCCGTCCTCTTCATGAGACCTCGACAATTCCAAAATCCGATGAAGAAACGCTCTGGCTCTGGCTCCAGTTCAACCTCCTAGCGAGACCCAATGCTTCAGAACTTGATGTGTACAACTCACCCCAACGTCACCAAAAGCTGCTATTCTGAGCTTACCAAGGATGTGATTGTCTCTCTCGATCTCACTAGACGAACCGTGAGTGCAAGCGCGGAACGAGCACCATCACAAGTAAGTTAGCGTAGGGTTCACGGTATGGAATCTTCTGCAACCGATGATCTCGAGCAAATGGTGGCAAGATGTTAATCTAAGGGTTAAGCTTATTGTGAGCTTAGATCTTTTGCAACTATCCCCCAGTCCCCCACTCTGCCTTTTCAAACCATTCGTCCACGACATTGGAAATTCCAAGTATATGGTAACACAGGCTACCACCACGGTGGGCCTCCGGGTCGTCGCTGCAACAGTAGCGCCAGCAAATGCGGGACCTCCGCTGACTCTTCTCGAGTTTTAAAAAAGAAAACTTGCGTTGAAATCCATCCAAGAAGAGAACAGCAGTGGTAGTAGTGGTAGTCACAGCTTGTTCACCGTGATGGTGAACAATGAACAATGAACAATGGAAAGTGCTTTGAGGGGCCAATGAGAAGTGACGAATATTGAACAAGCCGTGACCACCCTTTTTGTTCAAATGTTGAGAATGAACAATGGAGGATGGATAATGGCAAGATGGACGGATGTAATTGAAAGTTAAGGGAACAAAGGAATAATCTTAGTGGAACATTGATTGTTCACTCCCAACATCCACCTCCGGAGGTGGGCCGGGGTGAACTGACCCCCTCGCTCGTACCCCTGGGAAAACCCTGAAATTTTTTATTTTCCATGCATGAATTTTTTTGCAAATTCTGAATTCATATTTGCAATCAGAGGCCCCAAATTAGCTAGGGGGGTTTTAGAAAATAGATTTTACACGGCACAAAATAGGGGGCTTTTTTTTATGTGCACCCCTTGATGGACTTTGGTAGTACGAGCGAGGGGGTCAGTTCACCCCGACCCGGAGGTGGATGTTGGGAGTGAAAAATCAATGTTCCGCTAAGATTATTCCTTTGTTCTCTTAACTTTCAATTACATCCGTCCATCTCGTCATTATCCATCCTCCATTGTTCATTCTCAACATTTGAACAAAAAGGGTGGTCACGGCTTGTTCAATATTCGTCACTTCTCATTGGCCCCTCAAAGCACTTTCCATTGTTCATTGTTCACGGTGAACAAGCTGTGACTACCACTAGCAGCGCGTGCACAAAACAATAGAACACAGACCAGCTGTCCCGTAACTTAATGGCGTGCTGCATCAGGCTCCGACTTCTTGGAGCAATTGGCGCCTGACCTCATCTTGTACTGCCTTGAGGCAGCAAAGTCGTGACTAGTTTTCCATTGAAAAATGGGGAAATTTGCTGCAACGCCAGTGGCAGGAATGGTCGGTGGCATGCGAGTAAATAATAAGACAGTACTGTAGTACTGTTGCGAAATTTTGATTATGAAGTTGGACGGAACAGGTTGCGAACTGTATCATAGCTCTCCAAATCAACGTTGGATGATCAATGAAGAAGCCCAATAATTAGGCAGAATCTAATCAAGCGTTTAACTATGAGCTTACTAGCTAGGGTGTTACGTCCGACCTGATCGAGTCAGTTCAACTGGCATGATGCGGCTCAAACCTGAAGCAGCCTGAAATTTCGTACGCTTCGAAGACTGCGAATCCCAATGTGTTGTTCCATTTGAATTCTGGAGCACATTCAGCAGTGCCGGTTTCTAACAACTGGAGCCAGTTTGGAGCGAGCTTTCATTTGGGGTCAAAGTAATCTTTGGTTCATGAACCGTGGTGGATGCAAGCAGCCGAAACCGCGAAACCGCGAGAGTCTTTGCAGTTGTAAACACATCTGCCACTGATCTGCAAACTGATCGAACACTTTGGTGCGTCCCAGTGCTGGCGGGTACAACAATCTTACAAACTGTTACTGTGCCATTCAAAGAATTTTGCATAATATCGAATACAACTGGCATTCTTTAGTCTTGCATAATTAACATTCAATTCATATGCAATCCCATTCACACACACCAAATTTCAGTTTCAAAGAAACAAAACTCCATTTTGGGTGAATTGTTTCATTTAATAGTAGTTGCATGATAATTGATTGAAAAAACTTGGTGATGAGTTATTTTTAATTCAATTACATAGATAGGTAGGAAATATCTATACACTCATCTTTCATGTTAAAAAACACCCCGTTAAGTTTGGGGAATTCAATGTGAGGTGTTGTATGACCAAACTTTGTAAAATAGAAATCTCCATCAGGATCAAGGGTAGGGCTAGAGCACATTTGGTCTCGGAGTCTTTTTTAATAAAAGGGAATCAATGTAAGAGGTGTGGTCTTCTATTTTAGGGCATCAATTGAGAACATTCTCAACTAATTTGGAATGACTAATTCCAGATATAAATCCAAATTTCTCAAATTTGATCATCTAGATGTAAATAATAAGTTCCATCATTTATTTATCCAAATTTATATGCATTCATTTGGACATGGCAATATCCTACTTTGATATATGTTTAAGGTATTCTTGGTGATTTCATTCATTCAAATTGGAAGATATCATTCTCAAAATATTTACAAATTTACTCCTTGAATGAGATGCATTTTACATGTCCTCATTGGAACACTAGCAAATGAAGTCAAGGTAAATGACCTCATTGTGGGATGAATGTTTGTCTTGCCTCCATGAGACATTCAAAGTTTCCTAAATTTTTTTCAAATATGAACAATTGTAAGAGAAGATGGTAGCAAATTGAAATTCTACTTTTATGGCAAAGTATGGATTAGTTATGAATTTTGAAGTATGTTGTCTCCTTAGCCCACAAGAGTCACTAGAATCCTTTCAACCAACCATAATGTCCATCCATCATAGTCACATTACTCACTAAAATAGATGATAATTTTTTTAAAGAAATAATAACATACAATATAAGAAACCAGAGCCTTTTTTCAGACATTAGCATTGAATAAGCATATTTTTTAAAACACGAGCAGGAAGATGAGGTTGCTACCTTTGGAGGTAAAATTATGTCTAATGTTGCAAAAAAACATGTGGATGTCAGTTGCGGAATGAGTTGATGTTGTATGCAACGGTGATGTTCTAAAAGACGTCCTAAAGAATATCATCATGCTTTATGGAAATCAATGTCAAAAAAACACAAACCTGCCACATCAACAAAGGATTTTGGTTTCATTGCGGGTAAGTTAGTAGAAATTACTGTGGGCTAGAATAAAATGCAAACCACATGTGAAAAACACAGAGGAGAGGGAGCTTTATAGGAGGCTTTCAAAAAGGATTGCATAGACAGAGAAAAAAATAGCAAGATGACTGCATTTTCCATTGCACTTCCAATGTAGCTCTAATTGTATCAACATAATATTATACTCTAAATGAATTTATATGGCATTATACATTTAGAATCATAATTATAGATTATCAGCTTTAAACTTCAATAAATACTTGCTTTAACTCCTAAAGTCCCATTGTCCTCTCAAGGGACAAAAATGAATTTTGGACAGGCTTCTATGGTCTCAATATTTTTCCTGATTTTTTGAGTATTTTTTGTGAAGATAGGAAATTACATTATTTTTTCAAATATATAATATTTATTTCAATCGGAGTCTGGGAGCAAAAGTTATGGAACAAAAAGCACTTTTTAAAGTTCATCGGGCAGAAAAAAACCTTAAAAGAAATTTAAATTAAATTTTTTATTTATTGGTTTTATAGATTGTATTTTGTGTATATGTCAAGCTTTGATTCATTCATTTGGATTTGTTATGTGAGTTATGGACAATCTTGTTTTGGGGGCAATTGGAGCATCTTCTTGAAAAAATAACTTATAGGATTCATTTCTGACCTCAATTTTCACAAATAAGAAAAAAAAAATTCATATGGTTAAGACATTAGAAGACATTTGAGGCCAACGGAATATTGTGAGTTCCTAGTGCGTTCCAACCTGGAAATTCTATAGCATATGCAATCTGACGTGGTCACGATTGTGCCACATCAAAAAATAATAATAATTTTTTTTTTAAATTAAATGATTTTTAATTTTTAAATTTGATTCTTTTAAAATATATATATATATTCTAACTGTTCCCAACAGCAAGAACAACCCTAAAATGACCCTTTGAAGGCTTCAAGTCTTCTCTAATGTCTCTTGCTAGAACAATTTCACCATTGAGATTAGTGTATTTCAATTCCATCTTAAAGCTATTAACAATTCAAATTTTCCTTCAATCTTGAACCTACTTCTACTTAACAATTTTTTAGTGAGTGAAAACAAAGTGTGTGTTTTTTGATTTTTTTTTCAAGACTCTCAACTCAATTATTTTATCATATAAAATTCAAAATTCAAAATTCAAAATCAATAGAGCAAAAATTATAAGTTATGAAGGCTCAAAGCCAAATAATGTAATTGAACAAGATCCAAAAAAACTTGTTTCCTTCACTTTAAATACAAATATCTTGCAATCTACACAGTTAAAGTTTGTGAAATTTCTTCTACACATTCTTATACTAGTCTAGTACAAGATCCTATGGTTAAATATTCAATATTTATTTATTTGTATCTTTTGCACTTTGCTATAGAAATGGCAATTTTGAGTGGTTTTTGATGGAAAAAAGGGCTTGGGACTTTAGGGCTTAAGTAGTTTTTTGAAAATTTTCAATCATAAAAGAAAATTTACTTTAAAATATTTGCTTTTTTAGTTTTACTTACAAATAAAAGAAGTCATTTTGAAAGTTAGAATCAAGTTTAAAAAGAAAAAAGACTCAAAATATTAAAGCACATTATATTGGTATATATAGTTGCTTTGATAAACTACCCTTGTATACAATAAAACAACAACTAGTAAAGGCACCATTTTAATACAACAAATTTGTTTTTCCAAATTATTTAAAAGGTCAAAGACCATGAGTAATTTTAGCACACTCCATCTTATAAGTTAGTGAAACCAAATTTTCTTCATTCCATTTGTTGCCATCAATTATAGTAGTGCACCTATACATATTTTACAAGTATGCTTAAATATCAATTATTAGAGGTTGTCATTTTCAATAAACTCTAAATAATCATGCATATTTGTTAAATCAACCAATTAAACATCATGACATTCAAATTACAAAAGTCATGGGGAGCTTGTTTCCTCAAGTTGAAATTATAATATGAACCTCAAAATCAATATTAGTGAATCATGCTTACTAAAAGTTATTTGGAGGGATCCAAGTTCCTTTTAACAATTTTATCTTAACTAAATAGTGGTACTTTAGAAACTCTCTCTTTTGATTGGATCAACCTTCAACACTAAAGTGAGTTATATGAATTCAAATAAGATCTATAAGAAAAGGTATTCATTCTAGGTAGCTAGAAATGGGTTCATTATTGTCATGCATTCAACCTAAAGCCATTATTTTTTATTGATTGAAATTAAACTTGAAAAGATGCGACCTCTTACCAAGATAGATGGCCAAAATAATTACAGAATTTTGAATAAGTAGGTACATTCTTCTTCTCTACAATTTTTTAGAATGTCATTTATAGGACAATTTTAATCTTCACCATTATTGTAGGGTTAACCCTAAAGTTCCTTCATGTTTAGAGGCTCAAAATTGCTTCAAAATACTAGTTTTTAAAGCAAGGCTAAAATCTTCATTTATATATATTTTTTAACAAATATAACCAAAGAATCCTTTAATTAACTTGTTAGAGTACACCCTCCTAAAATTTCATAATTAAAAACCTTACCAATTGCAAAATCATGATGCTAGGATTTCAAAAAAAATAAATTTCAACTCTTTCTAAATGGTCAGATTCCATCTTTTAAACATTTTCTCTAAAATAATTTTGATTTGACAACTTGCAACTCTCCATAATATATTGAAGAAATAAATGAAAAATACATATAGAAAATTGGAACCAAAAAAATTCCATGTTCATGCTAGAAAAAAATAGTAAATAGAAAAAAGTAGATAATGATTAAAATACTAAATTGTTAGGAATTTAATTATGGAATTGAAAAATTCCAATCTCAATGGTTGTAATGTTATATTAAACAATTTGCATCCAAAATTTTTATTTTATTTCCAAAAATATTGAACATTGAGTTAAATAAAGGGACTTTAAAGTTTATTTGAGAGTAGAGCTTTATAATTGTTTGCACACTAAAATTCCTCATAACTTTCATTTCATTAATAAAATTGGAATGATTCAAATCTTTCTGTGTATATAAAAATCTAAAAAAATAGTTTCAAATTCTTTTTCTTTAAAAAAGTGATTTTTTTTAGTTGCCTAGGTTGTCCAAGTTAAGAAAACAATACGTAGCATACAATAACTTTTTAACCGTGTAGTCAAAAGTTACAAAAATTGTTGCACCTCGAAGCTACTCCTCAACCGCATATTGTGTGAAAATTTCAAAGAAAAAAAATGATACTTCCATTCTTAGAGAGCTGCCTAAATTTACTATGTCGCCAAAAACGTTGTTTGGTCCTTTAAAGGTTAAACTACAATGACATGAATATTGGTTTATAATCAAAGTTGAATGCCAATAATGGAATGAATTAGTATCTACGATAGTAATTTTTATCTTATAGGGTAAAAAAATAAGAAAGTACAACAATGTTAAGGTATTGATTACTATAAGAAAATCCCATTTTTTTAGACAAGCTAATAAATGTATAGATTTTTTTTTCTAACGTCAAGCATGCCCCATCAATGTCCCAATAAATCCATCAAGATTGATGTGACAAAATACGGCAAAACTTGACAAAATGCACCATGTTTTTTTAGCAATGTCATAGCAGACATGGTCAAAGGAGGGGCCAAAAGTGTGCCATGTGGTAACCACATCCCCTCTTTGTAAGAGGTCAATAAAAGAATGTCCCATTTTGGATTATCATAAAGTTCATCTAAAAAATCTATACGTGTATAAATGATTTTAAATTAAATCTTTATATATTTTTTAAATTGCTGTTTTAAATTAGGTAATATATACAATGTTTAATCAAAAAATAATAACTTATTAACAACAAATTGAGTCCTTTAAATACCTTTACATTTGTTGTCCCATGTTATACATTTTATTTAAGGAATTGTCCGGAATCCAAAAACTTCATAGAATGATTCAGCTTTCATTTTAATATATACAACTAGGAGTTTATTATAATACAAAAATATTCAAGGAATAAAAAACACGCTCGTTATAATTTATAATAATTTGAACTCTTGAATGCAGGTCTTTAAGGGGCTATATTTTCATTGGGTTGAAAATTGCTATTTATACCTAGTTTTATACATCAAAAGAAACCTCTTTGAAAACAAAACATGAGTATTATATTGAATATTGAAAAAAATAAAAAATTGAAACAATATATTATTGCAAAGTTTTTTTTGTCCACTAAAGGCAAGTCCAGAACTCTGGATTCCTGAACAAAGACTAGTCCAGATTCCTAAATTCCATAATTTTTTCTTGAACTTCAACCACATTTTGCTTGGCTCATGGCATTTGAATCTAATTTTGGAAGGAATACTTTAGTTTGAAATTTTATTCTTTTTCTTCCAGAAACATTCCCAGCTATGGTTCTTGACAATTATCTCCAACAAGTAAATGACATGTGTGACAGTGCCATGTGAAGAAGACAAAAACTCAAGAAGTTGTTACCACAAACTCTTGACATGTAGTTTTGTGCATTTGACGTAATATACTTCTCTTTTGAAATATTCAATATTTTTAAACATGTATAGTATTTGTTATGAATTTTCTTTAATTTTTCTTTTAAAATTTATAATGATTTGAAATTTTTACAAAATAATGTGCTTTCACCTTTAAAAACTAAAACTAACAAGACGTGTGGGCTTTAGGGAATCACCTACAAAATCATATACTGAAGCAAGCTATAAATGTGTTGTACTCAAAAAAAACTCATTGAACCCTATAGAAGAAAGTGTATAATTTTATAACTTGAACTATTTAGTTACTTATTTAGTACTTACATTTGACGAGTCCCTCTTGCATCCACATCTAGTGCAAGCTTTTTTGACAACAAATAGTAATTGTACTGGGTCTACAAATCCAAATCTAATATAAAAGCAAAAACACTTCTTAACAAATCAACTTCACTCTTGAAAAACTAAATGCACTGACAATAACATCTTCTCCAAAAGAAAATTGTATATAATATAGAATCTACAGTAGATGGGAATCTAAACCCTAATGGACAATGTCTATTCATGGAAGTCTCCAAATTCCAAGAAATGATTTGGTTATACAATGCTACTAGACCACCAACTTGACCATTTATCAAAACACAACATCCATTTAAAAAATCCTATTACAAAATTAAAGACATAAGAGAGAAACGGAAAATGAAATTGAACCATTAATTGAATGCAATCAATGCTCAACTCACAATTAAAGTCATGCAATTTGACACTGGTGATACAAATTACCTTTATAAATAATGTCACACTCTATTTTTTTTGCTCTAAAGAACCCCAACAACCTAATTTTCCAGATTGCGGAGAATTTTTGCACTAAATTATATAAGGATCAAAGACCAGATATGAAACCTCAAAATTGCATAACTATCATATGTCAAATTTCAATGGTTGTGGCATCATCAACAAATGCCAAACACTACTCTAAACTTCACATGGTCTTGATGCTTCGCTTGCTACATAAATGCACTATCTATCAACACTCAACTCCTATCTAATGGCTAACCTAAAAAACCTTACAAAACCTAATTTTCTAATTGCGGAAAGTTATTGAATTAAATTGTGCAAGAATCACAATCTCTACACAAATTACAGCAAACTCATTTCGAATTTTCTTCTTTTCAGCTTCCACAATCTGTAGCTTCTCTTGCAATTAGCCACCATCAACCCAACTTTAGTTTCCACATATGTTGATACCATCAGGACTAAGTTAAATATCAAAGAAGAAAGCAAAGGAAGAGTTTCTTGGCTTTTATTGATCACATCAAGCCTAAGTAAAACCTAGAAGGAACTTTAATAAACAAGCAGCAATAGAGAACATGTAGAAAACATAAGAAATGGAAGACAAAGATGAAGTAAGAGTGATTAAATAGACATAGGGTAGAACAACCACTTTAGTGTGGCACCTCAACACATTAAAAATGATTTTTCCAATTACAATCTAAGTTGTTCATCAATTGGCATTTGTTGCATTTGCTTCCCAATCTCCATGTCGTTCATCTTGAAGGATCCTTGAACTAAGACCACTAGGGTACTCTCACCAAACTTGAAAATTTGTAATTAACTCAATGTAGCATCAAAAATTACTCTTTGACAGGAGTTGAGCTCCATTTTCTATTATCTTTCACGAAAATTAAAAAAAACTATTTCAACCTCTCAATTTGAACATTCTAATTTCAGCGGCTCAAGGAGAACTATGTTAAAAAGCAAACATGTCCTTATTCATGGTCACGCTTTGAAGACTCTGTGATATCTCAGTACCTTACACTAAGTCTTGAAAAATGCCAAAGAAGGCTCCTCCAAATAAATCCAAAAGGATAAAGGGACTCCATTCCTTGTCAACTTAAACACGTGCGCAAATAGACAAAAAACAATGTATTGAGACCTAGGCATCATAAAAGCAATTGTTCTCATACTAGTTTCACATACACAACATGTAGGTAGAAATAGCAAGGTCAAAATCTAATCCTAACTTTGGCATTACACCAAAATGTAAGACCCATCGATGGAGGTAGCAAACATCTCAAAGAACCACTAAACTTTCAATAAGAATCCAAAGAGAAAGCAAAATTACTCATCCCAATCCCACTTCACCAGATAACAATGCCAAAACTAAACCAGAAAGTGAAAGGAATCGAAGGAGCAAACTACCTATTGTCACGACAGAAATAAAATTGTCTGGAATCATTCGACTGGTTTGAGGAATACATACAGCAGCTAACATTCTTTCAAGATAAGCATTCTCAGACCTGTTCATTGCAGTAGCTCCACCATGTGATTTCACCAAGCAAGCTATCACCGGCAGGCTTGGCCTGACTACTTTGGGTTTCTTCGCGCCAACTCTCAAACGGAAAGACACACCTGTTATTCACTGAAAGTTTCTCCAGGAAAATCCAAAAAAGTCTAATTGAATCGATACTTTGCATAAACAAAAGCGGCAAGAAAGGACTTATTGCCCACCTACCAAAGCAACGTTAAGAGATTATCTCCGACACAGTACTCCAAAACTAGCCACAAATGTGCTGAGGTTTCATACCTGTCAGGACAAGACAATCGGAACCCACAGCCTTGAAACTCCATTGTGTATCCAAATGTGATTCCTCAAAGAAAACAAGACTCACACGGACTAACAAGGTCATACGGGCAGCAAATATGAATATCGAAAATTAAGCAACTTTAGGCATTCGATCAGCCACTAGTGAGAAAGTTTACCAAGCATAGAACTTGAGAACATTGTTGTGGGCGAGGGAGTGGAGGGTTCAGACTTGATCAAATCAAAGATGGATGTGAGAGAATGTGGTACAACTTTCCAAAATCAACTTGGATCTTGAAGATTCAAGTACATCAAAATCCTGAGATGGAAGCGATGCATCGGTAGACACCCAACTCACTTCCTGCAAAACCTTGGTTTTCTAGATCTTTTTGACACTCTTGATAGCATGGTACTTGATCGTCTTCTTCTTCCTTCCTTTGTACACAGTTTAGATGAATGAAAGAGAATCTTGAGCCAGTTATTTCAGAACACAAGCTTGCTCAAAAAAAACATTTGCGCTCGTGTTTAAGAATCATGTAATAACCACGGGAAGGCAGATCAAAAAATTGCTAAATTCTTATTTGTTTGCGTGGACAAACATTTTGAGTGGGTTAATTTGAAAGACGTGCAATAATGTCTCTCAATCTGAAGACCATCTACACAACTTATGAAGGATATGTGTTCAGATTGAGGACAATGAGAACTCCACGATATATCATCTACCAAGCACTAGAGCCAATTTAAGAGCCAATCCTCTATAATGCGGAACTATAGCTCTTTCATGTAAAGCTCTTTAAAAAAATTTGCTCTTAACAAACAAAACTTCCGTAATCAGGCCCACATCAGTGGAACACAGAGCATCGATAATAAAAGGAAGAAAATTGATGAATAAGGGCAAAGAGTTGAGATCCTGCGCAGCGTTCTCCGCATTCCCTGTTCCCACATCGCCGAAGTTCCCCGCCGAGGTTCCCTTCAAGGGAGCGTAAGCGTCCCCTGAAGGGGCCCATAACAAGACGTGTGGAACCTTGAGAATCACCTACAAAATAACATATTGAAGAAAGTTGAAACTAATTAATAGGCTTTATTCTAAAGCATATAAGATAGACTATAGGTGTAAAATAGACATATAGGTTACGCTGGGGAACTATGGTTTAAGTAGATGATTCACACTGTACTAGAAAGGATGATTTCTACGTTGACTTGCTATGATAGTAGTACTAACCAAAGACATCTATATGTTCATCTGTTTGTATAATAAATAAAATTTAAATTTAAATTTAAAAATAAAAATAAACATCTTATAGTACAGGATAATCATAGTGGGTGTTTGGGTGAGTATTGGGAAGGTTTGGTTCATTTTCGAGGACTGGAGAAAATCAAAGACAACAACTTTTTCTTGGAATTGTAAATTTCTAGATTAGGCTAATCTCCTGTGATTTGTTGCTAGTAAGGTAGAAGGCTCAGAAAGCGCTCATCTAAGGGAAAAAAGACCTCTGTACCCAAATGGGTGGACCCAAAGTTTTTTTACATTTTTGTGGAAGAAAGAAAAATGAGGAATACAGTAGTGAAAATTTTAAGTTTAATTTTCTAACTTGAAATGAATAAGATATGAATTTTCAAAGTTAGAGGTGCATAGGTCACTATTAATACTCATAGGTGCAACTATAATCAATCAAAACATGCCACTGAATGGAGCCAATGCGTTTAACCCCTAAAGGCCCAAAGCCTTTTTCCTGCCAAAAAACACCCAAAACTGCCACTTTTTTAGCAAAGAGTGAAAAAAAATTAAAAATGTTTTTTTTGCACATCTAACCATAGGATCTTACACCTAACTAGTATGAGAATGTGTGAAAAAAAATTCAGAATTCTTGACCGCACAGATTGCAAGATATCTACGTTTAAAGTGAAAAAAACAAAATTTTCAGCACATTGTGGGACTGGATTTTTTGACTTTGAACATTTTTAACTTAAAATTTTTGCACTACAGAGTTTTGAGCTTTAAATCTTTATAGTGGAGAATTGAGTTGAGAGTCTAATTTAAAAAAATCAAATCAAAAAAACATAATTTTCATTATTAAAAAAATTGTTAAGGAGAAGTAGGTACGAGATAGAAGGAAAATCTAAAGTATTCATATATTTTAGATGGAATTAAAATGCACTAATCCCTATGGTGAGATTGTTCTAGCAAGTAAACTAAACCATGCAAATAAAAAGAAAATTGAAAAATTTGAAAAATTGCATTTAGAAATGAATCCTACAAGTTATTTTTTTCAAAAAGATGCTCTAACTGCCCGAAAAACAAGAATGTCCATAACTTTTTCATAACAAATCCAAATGAAATGAATCAAAGCTTTCCAGATAGGCAAAAATATAATCTATGAGAAAAAAATATTAAAAAATAAATAAAAAATAAAAAAGTGCAAATTTTTTTGCTGCCCGTGCTGCCCCCCGTCCCCTGTTTTGAGCTTATTTGGTCATAACTTTTGTTACCGGGCACCAGTTGTGAAAAAAATTATATTCCCATGTAGCTAATCAGCTAATCTACCTCCAAAAAAAGTTTCAAAAAATCAGGAGAAAATTGCAGCCCGTAGGTACCTGCCCAAACACGCATTTGTCCCCCGAAGGGACAATGGGCTTTTAGGGGTTAAGAATGATCTTAACCATGCCTTTAAATGGAAACAATGATTCTAAGAATTATCCACTAAACATTTCCATTCAATTCACTCCTGATTGTAAATCAAAATTTATTGCAACCGCTGAACACCCCAAGGGATCCTCACATAGTTTCAAATCTAATTCAAAGTGCTGTAACTTTTGCATATGATGTCCAAATTCAATAAAACTTATTGGAAACTTTGCATTCTCTCTTCTAGTTTGTGTGGTAAAACTTTCAGATCGATGCAAGATGTAATGACTTTTTGGAAGCCAATCAAAGCTCATAGGTTCAATTTGAATCCACAAAACTGAATTTGATGTTTGCAACTTCGGGGGCTTGTATCTCCTTCATCCAATGTTAGTTTTCAATAAAATTTGTTGAATTATGTTTCCCTTGAAGCCTAGTTTTTGTGGTAAGATTTTCATGTCAATCCAAGTTGTTTTGAATGTTTAAGAGCAAATCGAAGTTTAAAATCCCGACATTTTTGGATTACAGTAAACTTCGGCGGCTTGTTTCTTCTTCATACAATGTCCGTTTCTGATAAAAAAATTTGAAAAAGTTGCGCATACTAGTCTAGCTTGTGTGGTTAAAATTTCACATCAATCCAAGAAGTTATAAGCGACTAAGAATCATTTTATTAGAAGGAGGTTCAGCCTCAGATGTGTTTTTTGCAATTTTTCTTGCTATTTTTTGACATTTCAAAGTCATTCTGCAGACCTCACCAAATTCAAGTCTTTATTATGAGTAAAATCACACATGATGATGAACCATGTCACCTGTTCAATAACCTAAAAGCACACACATGGATTGACAGCTTCTCACCACATGAAGTCATTTCCATTTCTACATCCCACGTGCACTGCTTTGGGCACTTCTGTAAGGGTAGTTCTTAATGCCTAAATTATTTTCAAGCCTCTTCCTATAATTGAAGTAGGACTATTGTATTTTCATGTCTTTTTGGATATGTACCCAACTAAAGTAAAATAGCCCATTGTGGTCAGAATTTGGAGTCTGCCCTCATGCCATTGCTGAAATTTTTCAACTTTTTTCCTATGTAAAGATAAGTGTGAGAACTAGTGAGAGCAATTGAAATTTTATTTTTCAGTCAAAGTGTGAATTAGTTATATATTTCTGAAGTGATCTTTCCAACATGGTCTACAGGCTGTCCCATAAGCAACAAAAAGTGTATCCAATATGCTCATCTTAATCACCTAAAGTGGTCACAATAATTTCTAATATGGAATGCCATAAAAAATCACTTCCTACAATGATTTACACTGGAAAAGTTGGGTGTTCCTAATAAGGTCACTAATCACTCTATAGGTGCCATTGATTGTGGTCTTAAAAAACCATCATGGGATCATGAGGTGTCCACTATGAGTCATTTGACTGCAATGGGCTGGTTTACCTTACCCATTGGACACTTGGTTCCATTGGTTTGTGGGTGTACAAAGTTTATTATTTTCCTGGATTTATGAGCTCGAAGCCTCTAGTCATTCAAGGTTACTTAATTGACATTTTTATTCTGAGAACACAAATTTCTTGGAATAGCTTATGTATCTAGAGTGTTATGTTAAAGCAACTCACATATGATGCATGATGTGGTCAACAAAGTAGCACAATGAATACAGCTGGCGAACTCATCTAAACTCAGGCTTAATTAAATGGCACAACTGCTGCTCACAGCAACCAAAAGTAGCTCATATGATTTTGCTTTAGAAAGCAAATAGACAAGAAAGATAAGACGTCTAAGTCGAAATGCAGCCCATAGAAAATGCAACACAGAGTGCTTCCAAGAAGCATCAGTAGCTGGATAATAAGCTCTCCATAAAAGCAAGACTGAAGTAATATTTACGAAATGCTGAACAATTTAAGTGATGGCATCCAGCCCGTCTTTATCATCCACAAGGATGCAAGATAAAATTCATTCTCTTTACGCTAGAAAGAAATGGACTTGGCCAGGAAGCTAATATGGTGAGGAGATTGTCAAGCTTCCACGTGAGAGCACTGAACCCTAAACCCATCGCCTTCATAATCTTCATCTGCGCCTTTGCAATTTCGGCATCAAACTTGGCAGATCGTTTTTTTCTTTTCACTAGAGCATGCTATCAATCGCAATTGTGATTCCGTTGTGGAATTGGTGTGATAGAGAGCGGTTGAATGCACCCAGTGCCGTAGGAGAGCTGGCAACAGTGGCGCTGCTGCTTCTTCTCCAATGCGCCTACCCGAATTGCTGAAGCTCTAGATCGGGTAAGTCGGTTACATGCCTCTGTATTGATGCGTTGCGTGGAGTTTTGTAAAATGGTTCTTGATGTGCGAGTTGCTTTATCTGGTGAGAACTTGAATTGAGTCGATTGTGATTCTAGGATTTTTGCTTTTCTTTACTAGATTTGAATTTTTGGAGAGAGGTTTAGTTTTGGTTACAAGTGTAATTGTTAAGAGCACAATGCGATTATAATTGGATTGGATTTCAATAATTAGACCAACTTCTACAGTCTTCTTGTTTTTAGGTTGCAACATGGCAAAGCAGGGGAGGCTTGCTAGTGACTGTGGAAATAACCACAGAAGCATATAGCAACGAGATCCTTACATGAAGTAAAGCTTTCTCTCTTTCACTTGAATTGTTGATTTTGTGTGCCAATCTCTATTTTCTTTATGTCAATTCTCATGGTTATGGTTTTGTGTTTTATTTTACAGCACAGAGGTATCTCCCAGGGTAGCCCTGTCTGGCGAAAATGCTTCGAATGATGTACGTAATGGAGATCATGAAGTAAGCATCGATTTTTCCATTGGAATCATGGATTGGTGTTGGAACTTGACTTCAACAGAGCGTCTCTTTCGATTAACCACTTGCAAATCTTCCTACAGCATTTTGCAATTGTTGATTTTATTAGAAACTTAGGGTTAGTTTTGTTTTTTCTAAGAAATGGATTGGTTAGCTATTAGATTGGTGAATGGAGTGGTTGATCTATCACACATCCTCTGTAGCAAAGAGGGCTGAAGATGCGTGGCTTCCGCGTGCTTTTGTTGACTTTTATTGATATTCGCCATGGTGCGCAGGAATTGTCTGAAGTATTCTTCGATCTAAATTTTTTAAGCGACTCATTTAATTAATGTGTTTGATTTATCGTACCAAATTGTTGACACTCTACTCTTCCCTTGAAGTTGAAACACTGAATTGTCTGAATGCTTTTAAACACAGACTTTGCATAACGAGCACCGACGTTCCCAATGTTGGAAGCGTAAGCGTGTTTAGAAGGGGCCCATAAAAAATTTAACTCATAAATAGTGCCAAATTGGAGAATATATAGTGAAAGATTTTGAAGTTTGATAATAATCATAACCTTCATCATTTCATGGTTTAGCCCTTGGAGGACCAAATGACCATTCAAGATGCATAAGAAATCTAGGATAGATTTACACAAAATAAATTCTCAATGAATGTTCACAAATTTTTCAAATAACATTTAAAGATGTAATTATCCCTTGGTGGGAATTTTTTTTCAATTGGGTACGTAGATCAAAAGTTAGGTTGTGTGCATTTTTTAGGCAACATAGACAGCTTCAAGTAGTATATACAAAACTCCTCCTCTACTTGTGAAATTTGGTACACTATATATAACTAACATATTATAGGATGCAATTGTAAAAACACCATGTATAGTGCAACTCTCATGAATTAAAGTTTGTTGAATCTATTGAGCAAGCTAAAAAAAAAACAATTTCTTTCAACTTCAATAGCTAATATCTTTCAAGTTGCTTGGTCAAAGTTTCTAAATTAAAAAAATGAATTCCAAATTATTCTAGTAAAAATATTTATAGTTGAATTTTTAAAACTTTTTTATTTTTATTTTCTCACTATTCTAAAAAGTGGTAACTTTTGAAAACTTTTGTCCAAAATCTGTCCTAGTACTCTAGGGATTCAAACAAGCCACTACAGTATACGTGTTTTTAACCTTAAAATGCCTAAGAGGATAATTTGAAACCCCTGGATAATTTCAAGGGCTTATAGGATTGAAAAAAATATTTTTCATTCAAATTTCTTGTGGGAGTTGCTTGCTTGAAAGTGATTTGGTTAGTATACCATTTTTGTTAATTCCTAAATACTTCACCATTCATGCATTGGGTGTGAGACAAATGTTGTAGAAAGTGTACTTCATCCAATTAATATGTATTGAAAAAGCTTCAAGAAAAATTATTGAATATATCAATGGAAAGAAAAAAGAATGACCCATATAACATAGATATGTTGGAGAAGTTTCAATTGTTTATTATAAGGTTTTCTATTCACCCTTCAACAATCAAGAAGACACAATGTGTCTTCTTCAAATTTCCAATGACAAATTTCAAGTTTCAATATTTTATAAACTAAGATCCTGTAGAGTTATAAATTGACATAATTATTATATTTTTTTATTTTCAAAATTTCAACGTAAGAAGTATTTAAAATTGTATTTAAAAAATTTAATCTAATAAAATCAAAAAATAAACATAATATTTTTCCAATGAAGGAATATTAGGATGGAAAAAACATCATTTTTTGGACATTTCTAGTCTTCATTCTATACAAACAAATTGGATTTGAAGATTTTTTTTTCAAATTTGAATTTCTATCAATTTAAAAAATATAAGGTTCAATCTAGTAAGATTAACCCCTAAAGGATTGAGGCCTTTTCTCCATCAAAACACACTCAAAAATGCTACTTCTATTGCAGAAAGCAAAAAACTTTAAAAAAAAAAAATTTGCAAGTCTAACCGTAGGATATTATATGAGACTAGTATAAGAATGTATGCAAGAAATTTCAGAAACTTTGACCGCATAGATTGCAAGATATTTGCATCCAAAGTGAAGAAAACAAGTTTTTTTGCAACTTGCTTGACTAGATTTTTTGGCTTTGAATCTTTAAGTTAAATTTTTTGTACTATCAATTTTGATTTTCTGAGTTTTAATGTTGAATATTTGAGTTGAGATTTGAGAATCTAGGAAAAAAAATTTAAGAAAAAATCACTTAGTTATTATTCATTAAAAAGTTGTTAAGTAGAAGTAGGTTCAAGATTGAAAAAAAACTAAATAGTTAATAGTTCTAAAATGAAATACAATAATCTCAACGGTGAAATTGTTCTAGCAAGCAAATACAACCCTGTGTAACAATTGTTTTTGGAAAATTATAGAAATTTCATTTAAAAATGAATCCTATTTTAGTTATTTTTTCAAGAAGATGCTTAGATTGCCCAAAAACTAAGATTGTCTATAATTTTTTCAATACTAGTTCAAATTGAATGAATCAAAACTTCAAATGTAGACAAAAATATATGGTTTCAAATTTTTTAAACAAAATTATTATTTCGATTTTTTGTGGTTTTTTTGTGCTCCCCATTGACCTCCATTTTTGACTTATTGTGCCAAAACTTTTTCTCCCAAGGACTGATTGAAATAAAAATTATATATCCACAAAGCTCTCGCAAAATCGCACATCCTCAAAAAATTCAAAAATTTTTACTAAAAATTGAATTCATAGTAATCTACCCAAATCCAAATTGTCCCCCGAGGGATAAATGGTCCTTTAGGGGTTAAGAATACAAAACAATAAGAATGATTTGAAATTACTTGAAGACATTTCAAAAACTATGCTAATAACATCAGTTATTAAATTTTAGAAATCAACTCATATATAATTTTTTAAATTTTTGTTGGATTCAATTTGGTTAGTTTTGACTTTATACTCCTTCTATTTGAAAATGTGTACAAATTTGAGATTTTTCTATATCTCAATCTTTTATATTAAAAAATACCAAATGTGCCTAGGATTTCAATAGAATTTTTTGGAAGGCTAATAAATCATTATTCATCTTTTTATAATTTTTCTTCCCTCCAAAGTGTATTTTTTGCCTATAAAGTTGATCATCTAAAATTGTTATAATCCAACGGTCAATATTTTTCACATTTTACTCTATGCGTATGGTTTAATTCTATGCATATAGTTTTTACTTTTGTATAGTTAAAATCAAAAACTTCAAGCACATCCATATTCCAAAAAATATCAAAGTGGAATAATTCATTTTTTAAACCTCCATTGTCAAAAAATTGTTGGGCCTTGAGGGGTTAAAGTAATCATATTATCTTTAGTTGAAGCATTTAAGGTTTGAAATGACAAGAATTTCAGAAATTTGCACATTCCAAACACATGTGTATACCAAAAATGTTGCAATTTTAGAATTCAAGTTTGTTAGAAATTAGAATGGTATAGAAACATTTTATTTTACCCCCCAAAGAGATTCACCTTTTTTCTAGAGGGATTGTGAATGTTTTCAAGAGCTAATTGTGAGTGCTATACAAAATGAATGAAGTACATCCATAGTATGTTAGAAAATGACCAATTTCTGTCTAGTTTTTAGCTATGTGACAAGTTCAGTACTTTGTAACTTTTTTGCAAGGTTTTGGATCACTTCATCTAATGGTACCAAGAACAATTGAAAATAAAATAAAATAAAATGATGATCTTGAAGCTATGCAGTTTCAAAAACATGATTGAGACATGCAATTACGGGCATTCGACTCAAAGAAAATTGCTCAGGTATTAACCCCTAAACGTCTGCCGTATTCAGCTAATAACGGATTGCAAATGGATGTATTTGCAAATACAGGCAACATGAATGTTGTCGGCATCAATATAACGAAAAATTAGAATTTTTTTTCGAAAAATTCAAAGATCCGGTGAGGAATCTTTGCCTATTCGAAGTGAGCCAACAGTGTATCTCTTGCAAGACCGTATCTCATGTAAGACTGTGCAATGTAAATACATTGCTGTGGGGGTGTCAGGTTGTAACGTCCAATGACCGGTTTAGCCAGGTCAGGGTTTTTAGCAAACTTCTCACGCTTTGATCTCATCTCCGAAGCAGTCTCTTTCTGCAATCGCCAGTCTCTAGGGTTTGGAGTAATTTGCTGAGTTGCAATTGCTGAGGGTTTATTCAAACTAGAGAGTGAAATTTGGCAAAATTCAATGTGAAAGACCTCAATAGGGGAGTGCCATCATGGTTTGTAGAGAGAACCATGAATTCACCTCTACTCTTGTTAGTATGAAATCACCCTGATCATCCTTCAAATTTTACCAAATAACACTATGCACAACACTTCTTGGTCTCATTGCACTTTCTAATTTTGAATTCGATATTTCGGGTTTCAAAGTCGATGGTTGCTTTTGTTTCAGTGAAGATTGTTGTGTATTCACATACTTTGAATCTAGAGACGGAAATTACCTCAAATGAATCCCAACTCCGCTGCTGAAAGAAACAAATATCGAATAACCAGGTCAACTATAGCTAGCTTGTCTTTGTGAAAAATATAGTCACAATATCAACCTATCTAAACATTAATCGTGAAGAACCCTTCTCAAGAATGCAAATGTCAATACGTCACACTCCTTTGCCAATCAGTAAGCAAGCTCATTACCATCAATTCACCAATTCACGTTTTACTTCATCAAGTTCTTGATACTCTCCTCAGTTGAGTCTGATTCTGTGTACATATATGAGAAGACGCAAAAAAAAGGTCCAACCTCGCACATTTTATGCCTGATCACATGATTGATTTCAATTCTGCAATTAGGGTATTTGATCTTCAAATGCTAAACAATTATCTCTGCTCAAGCTCTCCCGCACGCTTGCAACCTAATTCCAACACCTGATTGCAACACCTGACTCACTTGTGCAGCTCCGTTGCAATAGATGCTAGATAGTAGATGCTCGACAAATCTCATGTATGGCAGGCGTGGTAGCATTCACTCATTATTTAGGTCAGATTTAGTGCCGTTTTTATCTTTCTCACAGTTGGGCTCCCCTAAACTTGAACTGCAGGTGACAATGCGACCGAGTAACTTGTACTGTGCTGTCACTTTGCCCCATTTTGGGCTAACATGCCTGCCCCAATCAATCATCACTTACAAGGTACCGTATCAATAGCCAAGAACGTCGACGGAAGACCTTGCCCAAACCCCACCCATGTTTACATTTTCCATGAATTTCTGACTATCGAAGTATGCCCACACATTTTGCCGTACTAGACTAGCCTCGACAGGGAACACAAACATAAAATCTGGGCTCCTAGAGCTGCTTCCTAGAGACTGAAATAGTGGTTCGTACACAAAGCAACCTCAGAATACAGGCCACATGGTGCCTGTACACTGAAGACCAACCTCCTTTAGGGATTAAACTTACTTTGTGGTGGTCCAACCTTTTGTTGTGGTTTTTTAGTGAAGGGTAACTTATTTGGCTTACAATGACAATGAGGAACTGCATTGAATCAATCACTGAAATGTATGTTTCTCTACAATATGGCAGTCCACTTAGGGTATGGGCACACCTGGCCTTGCATGTGGTGTTAACCCCTAAAATATCCGAGGCACCAAATTTTGGTGTCAACAATACTTTGAAGTTAAATAAGACCTAACTGAGTTGCTATTTTTAGGAATTTATATTTTTGAAATTTTATTTCTGAAGTCTAGTTTTAGCATCAAAAATCCGATTCTGAAAGTGATTGTTTTTTCTATTCAAGATTTTGTGCAAGGGTGTCCATTGCAATCTTGACTTTCCATAGTGTTGAGGGCTCTTGGAAATGAACCTCAAATACACTAGATCTTGGAGAAAAAGTCACGTTAGAAATTCATTTACAAAGAATTGTAGAGTAAATTTTGAGAAGTCAAAATTTGATTGGGATTGTGCATGTTAGGCCCTTTATCCTCATAATTTTTTGGTCACTGTGAGTACTTTTATGTCTGCCCTTGACATATAAACGGAATACAACTAGATTCTTGTCTTTAGGGCAATTCTACTCCATTGGGTGCTGACATTGGTCCATTGTGCCTTCCAAGAAATGGATCTTTTTGTCTAATTCCTAAATGCCCTAATCCTTGTTGAAAAAGCCACAAACTTCAAACCTAATTGCAAAACCTAATCCTAATGGCCGAATTACTATAGCTATTATAGTTACCTAAAGAAAATTATTTTAACCTAAATGTCACTATGTAAGGTGAAAGAGCATCTCATGCCATTTCTAAAAATGTAATCTTCAAAATATTTGGATATTTCTATCAAAAGATATGTACGGATGAAGTTCGAACTGCTAATTGATTAATCAAATTTCATCCATTAATTTTTCCTAATCTGCAATTGTAAATTTATTTTTTCTTTCATTTTTTACCTCTAGTAAATGTCTACTTCCTAAGTTTTCCTTCTTGTTCTTTATGGATGAAAACTTCTAAGTTTCATCCATTTTAGGTTCTAAACTTCATCCGCCTCTAACTTCTTTGTTTAACTTTGATTGTGGCCTACTTTAGGATTTCGTAAATTTCTAGACTTCTTCTATAGGATCTAAACTTCAATCTGACCTAAATCCAATTCTAAGTACACTAAAGATGATATTTAGTGTTGAGTGACATTTAGTGTTTTTACCCCCCTACTGGCTACAACACTAAATCTGATGTTGTCCACAATTAGTGTTAGACTTGAATGTGCCGGCTGCAAACTTCAGAGCCTTGTAACTTTTGCAAAAATTCTTCAAATCAGGAAAATGAGATGTTTTTCGGCATCTACAAAAATTGTAGATGCCGAAAAACATCTCATTTTCCTGATTTGAAGAATTTTTGCAAAAGTTACACGGCTCTGAAGTTTGCAGCCGCCTAGCCCTAATCGGTCCGATTCTGTCCGTGAACAGTGATATTCCGTCTGATATGACAACTCTGGTTCACATTTAGTGTTTGAATTGACATTTAATGTTACTTACTTTCATAGGATAATTGGCTTTTAGTGTATGCCTTCGTATTTAGTGTACAAGACACTAAATATCATCTTTAGTGTAGTTTGACTTGCTTCTAGGTCTCGGCTTCAATTAATTTCACTTATTAAAGGAAAAAGAGAGGTTTAAGAACGTACCTTGAAATTTGCTTCATCATAACAATATGCGGATTTCACTATTTCTCACCTTTGAAAAAGTGGCATAAAAAGACTTTGACTCCTTCTGATTCTAGTTGGTCTATTTTTCTTGTGTTTCACCATGTTTGATAGTTAGGTGCTTAGTCGTTTTTACTTGCCAATAACTCCAAGAAGTAAATATTCAATGTTTTAGAGCAATGCGACCATTCCCATCATCCATGAGCCCATGGCCCATTCCACATGCATACTCCATGCCCTTCATCTATAGATCCCATGTCCTATCATCGAATTAATTATATTAATTACATGGTCTCAATTTTCAAGTCCAGCTCAATGTTTTGTTGGTACTATGTTTGGTGGTTGCGCTAGGGTTTTGGCCTATTAGGATTTAGGCAACGGCTCTAGGGTTTCAATTCTATTTCTTTATAATTTTCGTGCAATTGTCTTTTTGTATTGTAGTGTCAATGTTACAGTGATGGCTATTTTAAACGTTGTGTATTGCTACTATGGGGTTGGTATCTATTATTGTGCAAATGCTTTACTAATAGTATTGTAGGTTTGTTATTGCCCCAAATCTAGCAAAAGTCTTCTCAATTGCATAGTTTGTAGTTTAGTCTTTGTGTATGGCAGTTTGAAGAAATAGAGATTTGACATGGTATTGTATGCTATTGTAGCAAAAATCTTTTAAAGAGTGCAATTTCAAGCTATTCTATAATTATCATTACTATCATACGAGTGCTTTCTCTCATCTTGTCATATATTTCTCCATGTGCATGTTTGAGGACAAGGATTATTCCCTTACTTTCCATGGAGACTTTGAAATTTGTATGCACCCCCAAGTGGTTCTTGTGTCAATGTTGACTTAGAGTGTAAGGTTAATGTTGGATCCACTATATTTTGGAATGACTAGTACAAGGGGCAATTCCAAATGAAGCTCCTACATATTGAAGCAAAGGTTTAATTTCTGCCGGCGGGACCCATATGCAAAGGATGTAGTTGTAGTTTGGTAGTGTTTCATCCCGACTAGCAGGGTTAAAGACTTCATACGCGAGATGGAGAATAGCAACAATGGTATCTTGTGTACGTATGTGAAGATATGGACTAAGCCGGCAAAGGGGTAGATCATTTCTATGCTACTAAAAGTACCTTGAAGGAGGTCACTTGGTATGCTAATTTTGACTCCTATTCCCTCATTGAGTACTCTTTTGTCAATGTTCTAAATCTATCCTACCACAAAATGCAGTATTTTTAGCTCGTGCGTGCTTCTTTGTTATATTCTGGAGTTACCACTCGGAGAGTTCACTTAGAGTATCCATTAGAAATCACGTGCAAACAAAACTTTGGACCCCCTATATACTTTTTGAATTTAAAAATTTAAAAAAAAAAATATATATATATATGAATAGATTTTCCTACTTTGAAAGTTTATGTTTGAATTATTGATAATTTATTTATTAATAATAATTAGTTACAGATTTTTGAAGTAAAAAGATACACTATAGAACTAAAAAATAACTTTCACACTCCTATATTATATAAGAAAAAATTGTCTAAAAATGAACCAATTTTTTTTAAAAATAACTCTCTACTGAAAGCTCATTTTGAGTTGAATATTGATTCAATGGTCATCTAAATGTGTTCTCTATAATTATTTGAGTTGAAAAAAATGTCATATTAATTTATTTTCAACCTCTTCTAGAAATGATTTTATATTTTATTTAAGTTGGAAATTTTGGCAATAGAAACCTATAGTCATTATTAAACAATGCTCAAAATTTTAGGTTGAAATTATAGTTTATTAGAAATCACTTGTTCGCACATGGTTTGTTGTAGTAGAACTAAGTGCACCCCTCGAGAGTTACCACTACCAATATGGTCCACAAGACCACTTTCAGAATGTCAAAAAGTGACTTTATTGTTGCTGCCAAAGCAAAGATTTAAAGTGGTACAACGCGAAACATTGGAAAAAACACAAAGCACTAGACAAAACATTGTTGCATTATGGTCGTACAACACTGAGAAGAATATTGCTACGATAGAACATTATACTAACAATCATAACAATGCTCCAGCACGGTTGGACACAACTGACACGAGAAGTGTCATGGATCGAGTATTCAACGGCCAATACGTCAGTCGTGACCTCATTACAGGACCTTTAATTCTAGCGCTATCAATGCAACGGAGGAATAATGCAAACCCAGACTGGACTCAAAGCAATTCCGCATTATTATGCAAATTGGATTGAAGCATTCTTTCGTATTACAAAATACCACATAAGGGATAGATCTTACATACAAGCCTTAAGTAGCACAAAGGCTCCCTCCTTCTCTCATAACTATCGTAACCGCTAAGCCAAGCATCCTTGGTTCTTTAACCGTCTAAGTCTTGTTACGACGTATTAGGGTTCGTAACCTTAACCCCCCTTTACGTCCTGACTAGGTCGTGGCGCCTGAGGGTGAAGTATGTGAAAATCTGCTACCATATCAAGGGCGTTGTGAAGATTTGATGCTGGCTCCCACGAATTTTCTTCCGGACCGTATCCTTTCCAAGAAACTAGGTATTGCAATTTTTTCCAGCGTCCAAAAAATCTCAAATCCAGGATTTGTTGCACCTCATATTCCAAGTCACCGTCAGGAGTGACGATTGGTGGTGGAACTGTGGGGCGTCGTCCCAAGATGGTGTCCTCACGGTATCGTTCTAGCAAGGAAACATGGAATACATCATGAATACGTAGAGTCTTTGGCAACTTTAGCCGGTACACTACATCCGAGAGTTGAGATATTACTATGAAAGGGCCCAAGAATTTAGATGATAGCTTCCTGGATGGGGCCCTAGTGGCAATGTTGTCATGTCGAAGAAGGACTTTGTCTCCTACTTGAAAAGTTGGCTGGACTTTAACAGTTTTATCATAAAGTTGCTTAGCTTGTTGACCGGCCATTTGAATCATAGTTTTCAATTCTTCGTGGACTTGTTGCAATTGGAGAACTCTATCCTCTGCCGCGGGCACGGTGGATGAAGTCGGTGTCATGAAAGAGAAGGATGGGTGATATCCATATGTAGCGTAAAAAAGAGAGAATCCGGTCGCTGAATGAGAGGCACTATTATATGCAAATTCTGCAAGGGGAAGTAGCTCTGCCCAATCGTCTTGGCGCCTAGTGGTGAACATTCTTAAAAATTGCTCAAGCACCTGATTCACCCTCTCAGTTTGACCATCTGCTTGCGGGTGAAATGCAGTTGTTGGAGATGGTTTAATGCGAAGTAGGTCCGATAATCTCGTCATAAATTTTGATACAAATACCGGCCCGCGGTCGGATATCACTTCATCTGGTGTGCCATGATGCTTCCACACGTGGTGTAAATATAAAGAAGCCATCTTTTGAGAGTCAATGCTCTCATTCGTGGGAATGAAATGAGCAAGCTTCGTATTCTTGTCCACCACGACCATCACCGAGTCGTATCCTCCACTAATGGGTAGCTTTACGATAAAATTTGTAGAAATACGTTTCCATGGTGCATGAGCGGCTGGAATGGGTTGCATGAGCCCATATCGTGCATGGTGAGTTGGTTTTGACCGTTGGCAAATATCACAGCCGTCAACGTAGCGATGAACATACCATTGGAGAGTAGGCCAATAAAAATTTCTTGTGACCAATTCTAAAGTCTTTGCTCGCCCCTGGTGACCTGCGGTCGGAGCGTCGTGTCTGGACCGAAGAATTTGGCGCTGGAGCTCTACATCCTCTGGTACATATATACGGTCTTGAAATTGGAGGACTCCATCATTGAAGGTATATGCTTGAACATCCCCCGAAATTGTGGCGAACATCCCCCGAAATTTGATGCGTCTCTTTCTTAAAAATTGTCAGGATTGGTTGAAGCAGCGGATCTTCCGCAGTAACGGCCTTCAGACGTTTAAGGATGCAATCATCATCCCACACTAATTGACAAGACTCCAAGGCGGCTAACCGTAAGAGAGGCCGATTTTCCTGACTTTTCCCCTCCATGAGATCAATCCTTCTAGAGAGGGCATCGGCTCTTCCATTTAAGGAGCGCGACCGATGTTGGATTTCAAAGTCAAATGCCGACAAAAATTGTGACCATCGAGCTTGTCGTCTATTTAATTGCTTAGTAGTGAGGAAATATTCTAAATTCTTATGGTCGGATATAACTTGAATGTGGTGCGGAGATCCCTCCAAATATACTCGCCAGTCTTGAAATGCTAAAACCACACTGAGAAGTTCTTTATTGTAAATATCATAATTTTGTTCTGCAGGGGACATCTTTGAACTCCGGTATGCACGTGGATGCAAATAACCATCCTCTCCATATTGGGATAGAATTGCAGCCGTTGCCATGTCGGAGGCGTCGATCTCAACAACAAATGGTCGTTCGAAATTGGGATGAATCAGTATTGGCGCTTGAATAAATTTAGATTGAAGATCTTTGAATGCAAGATCCACTTGAGGCGTCCATACAAAATTTTGATTCTTCCGTGTCAATGCTATAAGAGGCATAGCCACTTTTGAATAGTCATGTATAAACCGGCGGTAGAAATTCGCAAATCCAAGAAAAGCTTGGACTTCTTTCACCGAGGTCGGAATTGGCCATTCTTGAATTGTTTGAACTTTGTCAGGGCACATTTCCAATCCCCTTGCTGAAACTGTCATTCCCAAAAATTCAATTGATTGGCGATGAAACTCACATTTTGATTCTTTGGCATAAAGTCCATTTTCTTGTAACCGTTGTAACACCTCCCGAACAATTTGGCGATGTTCTTCCAAATTTTTTGAGAAAATAAGAATATCGTCTAAATATATAACAACTGAAATATCTAGTAGATCACCAAAGATATTTTGCATATGTGATTGAAATTGAGCTGGGGCATTTGTTAAGCCAAAAGGCATTACTAGGTATTCGAAGAGGCCATAGCGTGTCTTGAACGCAGTTTTAAATTCGTGGCCCAATGCCATACGAACTCGATGATAAGCTTGTCGGATGTCCAATTTAGTGAATATTTTTGCTCCCACCAAACAATCAGTGAGCTCCGGGATTAGTGGTAGCGGATACCGATTTTTTATTGTGACTTTATTAAGATTACGATAGTCTACGCACACCCTAATGGAGCCATCTTTTTTCCGAGCAAATACTATTGGCGCCGAAATTGGGGATTTTGACCTCCGAATCCACCCTTTGCCCAAATTTTCTTCTAAATACTTCCAAAGCTCCTCCAGCTCTACGGGAGATATAGGTCTTAATCCCGTGTTACGTGGCTCCTGTCCTTCTTTAAATTCAATCTCCATATCTGACATGCTATGACTTGGTAATTCATTTGAGGCGTCCTCGCTAAAAGCCCCCCGCAAGTCATTGTATTCAAACGGAATTGAAGTACCCACATTACTACATTCTGAAATTTCTAAAGTATAAATTTCCGCCTCTTTTGCCGATAATCGGAAGGCTGCGGCTGAGACAAACGCATGCCGGGGGGCCGTTAATTTCAAAGAGGATGTTTTGTTAGTCGTAACCTCATGGACCCGCTCATTGCCGGCCAGCTCCAACGTCGAAGCTCCCTTGCCGTATCTCCCCGGCTCCAGTCGTGGCTCCAAATTTTCTTGACTCCCTTGGAATGGGCCCGTCAACGACGTAAATCCCATCGGTTTTGGGGTTGGATCCACCCCCTTCCCTTTCGATGTTGCCCATTCTCCTTCCAGGTCGGCTACCGTCAAGCTGATCAATGGATGCCCATCAGACCGCCCACGCTCGCTATCCGTTTCCACTGCCAAAGTTGGCACTTGATTTGTGCGGCCTTGATCTCTAGGCCGACTATTCCTCTTTGTTGCCGAAAGTGGCAACTGACAAGTTATGCAATTATGGTGGCAATAAGGAGAATCAAATAGAACCTCCCGCCTTGACCAACAAATTGTCGGATCATGACAGATGAGCCAAGGCGTACCCAAAATGCACGCATATCGTCCCGTGTTGGTTATATCCACCAATAACGTTTCTCGATGATTACCAATGATGAGCTCCACTTGAGCTTGGTGTGTAATAAGACCCGAATCAATCACATGTCCATCAATTACCCGAACTTCTCGTGGCCGGACCTTGGGTTGTATAACAGCCTTGCATTGTATCGCAAACGTGGGGTGCATGAATACCCCCGTGGCTCCCGAATCTACCAAGGTCAAAGCAACAAGAGAATTAATTCTGGCATCTAATGCAAGATGTGCATCCGGATCTGTGGCGCGTAAGTAAAGAGAATCCGACATTTGTTCTTGGGCTACCGGCAATTCAATGAGTGCATGGTCTTGGAATAATTCCCCTCTTGGTATCGGTATCGTAGCTGCTGCACTTTGAACTGTGCCCGGGTACCAAACTTCGTTGTTCAGTCCCGGGCTACACCTTTTCCCGAAATTGAGCTTCCTGATTCCATCGTGGCTGCGATTGATAACGGCCGAGATGGATTCGTGGGGCATTTTGCACGTACATGACCTAGCTCCCTGCAACCCCAACATCGGCCTTGCCGTTGGTATTCAAGCCTCTCTGCCGCGGTCCTTGCTAAAGCTGGAGGACCACGAACTGCTCCAAGTTCCATGGGTACTGGGCCCGACATTACCGGGTTCGATTGAAACTTCCCAACTGGGTCTCGCGAAGGAAAAGGTGTTGTCCTCACATTAGAAGTATCCGTTGATGACCGACGAGTCTACCGCCGACCCCAAAGTCGTTCATCAATACGAGAAGCCATCGCCATCCACTCATGCAACCGGCTTGGTTGAGTTTCCGCGGTAGCCACCGAGTCCAAAATCTCGTCCTTAAGCCCACCACGGAACCGCGCTACCAAACTAGGCTCATTCCAATCAATTTGAGCAGCATATTCATTGAAAGCAGGGTTGTCCCCGTCACGTCTTGTCAGTCCGTCAGGATTCAGAATTTTTTTTTTTTTTTTTTTGTGTGGACAGTCTGTCCGTCCTGGTCGACGGACAGGCCGTCTTTGAAAAAAACAAACAAAAAAAAAACCTTTTTTTTTTTTTGTGGACGGCCGGCCGGCCCTGTTGACGGCTGGCCGTCCCTGTGGACAGACGGTCCGTCCAGGTCGACGGACAGGCCGTCCTTGGGAAAAAAAAAAAAAAAAAAATTTTCTTTTTGGTCCTAACGCAATTCTGACGCGTCAGGACGCGTCCGGACTGACGCCGACGGACATCCGGACGTGGAAACCCCACGTCACGTCCGGATAGACAACCCTGATTGAAAGTAGAAATATACGTTGCCACGGATCCCGTCTGTTTGAGCCTTGCAAGACGATCCTCGGCATTGCCCCGTCGATCAAGGTCACCATAAACACTAATAACCGCCTCTCGAAAAGCGGCATAATTTTCCAACAATTCATGCTCTCTTCCCTCGTCAAGTGCCTGCAAGAGGGGCATGGCCCAATTTTGGGCCGCTCCCGTCATGTAAGAGAGGGCAAATGCTACTTTGTCTGCATCCAAACGATACGTTCTAGGCTTTCCGCGAAACACCAGTCTAAGTTGCGCGAACCAACGGTATACCTCGTTACCTTTCCTTCCCGAAAATCTCTCCGGCTCTGCCACTTTTGACTCCCGACTTTCTTCCCTGAACGTATGATGCCCTCCTATCTCACGGCAACCTCCATCATTTTCATTTTTTAAATTTGGAGAAGATCCCGGTTGCAATCTTGCAGCTGCCTGGTCCGCAATTAATTGAATTATTTGGAGAAGCGCCGATTGCAAGACATTTTGGACTTGCTGTTGGATCAGCGTTGACAACTCGGCCCCCGCTTCCTTAGTGGTTGAACGATCCCTGGGCTCCACCTCTCCTTCCTGATCCATCGCAGAACGCGGCTTGTTGCTCCCAGCTGCAGGACCACACAGGCAGCTCAAATTCCAAGAAAAATGGCCCTCAAAAACCAGCGTTTAAGGAAGAAATAATTCCCCGCGTTCTCAGTCATCGGAGGACCCTCACTCCTTCTCTTCCGCCCCGATCCATCGCGAAGTGACACCTTAGACATCAGCACGCCCACCAGATCCCGAGCTTTTCACCGAGTCGCAGTCGCAGGGCCCACAGCTGTGATCTCTCGACCGGGGACATGGAGACGCATGGAGCTCACAGCAACTGCTTGGAAAATCGAGCCTCAAAAAAAATTAACTCTGATTGCTGGACTCTCGTCTACAGTTTTCATTGCGCTTCTCAATCAACCCACCCCGAAGATGTAGACTGTGGATCTCTACTTACTCCATCCTGTGATTCCTTAATTAAATCTACTGCAACCTCATAAATGCCGAATCGGATTGCAATCACGTCAGAGCATGGACCGATCGCTGATGTGGTATTATGTCATGGATCGAGTATTCAATGGCCAATGCGTCAGTCGTGACCTCATTACAGGACCTTTAATTCTAGCGCTATCAATGCAACGGAGGAATAATGCAAACCCAGACTGGACTCAAAGCAATTCCGCATTATCATGCAAATTGGATTGAAGCATTCTTTCATATTACAAAATACCACATAAGGGATAGATCTTACATACAAGCCTTAAGTAGCACAAAGGCTCCCTCCTTCTCTCATAACTATCGTAACCGCTAAGCCAAGCATCCTTGGTCCTTTAATCGTCTAAGTCTTGTTACGACGTATTAGGGTTTGTAACAAGAAGTGTTGCAATGGCAAACAATACTTCATAGCAAAACGTTGATCCCGTTGAGGCCTTCGCAACTCAAGGAATACTGCTGCAAATGTATCCACAAAGGTGAACTAGAACAATTTTACACTCTAGTCCTCCATTGACGGGAGCAACACTACATCTACTTACGCTTTGATGAAGAAATCCCGAGATTTACTTTAGTAGTGCAGAGGTTCATTAAAGTGTGGATGTGTCACATCTCTCACAGTAAAGAGCCTTTACCTTCTCCCAGATGTCACAAAGATTTCTATCTATCAAGGGGAGCATGTGAACACATCTAGTGTTCTATGCCATGGGTTGCAGAACATCTCGTGGCACTTGTCTGTAGAAATCAAGGAGTTTGTTGTCAAACTACTGACAGTTGGTTACAGTGTTTCACAAATTATGTCCAAGCATATTCAAGTTGTAATTTCATGTTAGAGCTATTAGAAATGTAATTTTTTCTTCAATTTTGAAGTGCTTGTACTAAACCAATTTTGAAAGAGTTAATATTGTTATAATAATAATAATTTCTAATTCATAGACTATAAATTCCAATTTTTATTATAGAAAATTAGAAATTCAAAATGAAGAGTGCAAAATTTTTTTAGTGAAGATGATTGCAAATCCAAAAGTATAGTGGAGGAAGGTGCCAAAGAACTTTTCTTCTTCTCTTCAAATACATATGTCTTGCAATCTGAGAGGTGAAGGGAAATGAAAAGTATCTCACATTTTTATATACTACTATACTGCAATATCATAAAGTTACATGTGCAAGGAAAAAAATCTAAAAGTTTTGGCACTTTGCAATAGAAACAACAATTTTCAATGGATTGTGGTGGACATAAGGTGTTTGGACGTTACGGGTTCCTAATTTTTCAATTATTAAAGATTATGAGCATTTATCCTCAATTCTCTTCCGTATACATTGAATTAAATTGTCCAATTAAAAAAATAACAATAATGAACTTTAAAGTGCAAACATTTTATTAAAGAACATTCAAACAAACGAAAAATATAATGGAGCGCTGAGCAAAATCAAGTTTTTGTTCTAATTTTTATACACGTATATGGTATTTCACATAGTCAAAGTTGAAGCATTTAAAAAAAGTTGAGATTTTTTTTTTATTCCTTCTAGTTTTTTTAGTGCATTTTTCTTAAACATTTTTTTTTGTTTCTATGCTTCTTAATTTTCTCAAATCTTTTTTTGTTTTGCCATTCTTTATTTTTGTGAATCCTTTTTTTTTTTTTTTTCTTTTCCTTTTAAGATTCAATATCCAAATACTAGATGCTTCTTTTTTAAGAATATAATTTTATATGATTATTATTAATTATTTTTTTCAGGCCTAACGATGCTATTAAAAGACGCTGATGCTCACCAGGTGTACAATTAGATTTGACAAACACCGGGAATCCATATCCCAAGCTTGGATAAAAGCTCTAGAATGCACAATTCTGCTGACATAGATTACCAAACGCGTCAACATTACTGAAATAATTAATAACCATTGAGAAAATTAGGCAAGCTTTAAAAGCTAAATGCCAATTAAAGAAAGATAAAAAAAAGTAATAAAGACCCACACAAAGATCCATTGATTCCCAAATTGAAAGCTAGTCAAACATAACGTAGAGTTGGACCAAAACAACTTGCTAGTTGACTAGCCTTTGTGCCTTTATTGCTCACACGTAAGGATGACTAAATGTGAAAGTGTTGAGGCTTAATGAAGGTCCTATATTCCTGCATTAAAACCATAACAAATTGATCTGGCTATTGTTATACTGAATTTTTTGGTTGATCAGTGTATGAGTTCAAGAAAGCTTAGACTTTTTGAATAAGTTCTTACCATATTATTGGTGCTTGGCTTGAGCAGTATGTATTATCTTTGGAGTGGTGACAGTTTGAGCAAGCTTCTTACTATAGTACTACTCAGATAGCAAAAGGAAGATTTTCTTTATGCAATTGTGATTTCTACCAATGTGTAGTATTTTCAACAAAGCTTGAGCAGGAAACATGGAGTTACCATAGTAATCCAGACTGTAGACATCCATTGCACCTCACTAACACCACATTTGTTTGTTTTGTTCTTGGGATGGGCACATGTGACTGATGTGAGGTCCACAGTCTTTTGGAGATGAATTACAAAAATGGCAACTTGGTTATCCTTACATTCTACTTACATAGATATATGATCTAGAATTGGATTCTGTGGGTGCAAGATTACCCACCCTTGGTAATCGGGCGAACACCAACCAGGTTCTATGCCTTTATCCACCTTTTAAATATATGGGGGTGTTGTGAGCGCGGTCCACTGTGCCTTCCAAGCAATGAATCTTTTTATGCTAACGTTTTTTGAGTGTCGTGGATGGCAGCGAATACTACTAGAATTACATGGATAACTAACAAGCTGACTGTGATGAGCAAAGGTGATTGGTAATTCCTAATTCCCTAACTGTCTATTCTATGTATAGGGTTGGCTGGATAGTTGGCGTCATTTCTAACGTCCCTAATTACGTGAGCGGGGAACCTTTATGTTCCTTCCATGAGTGTTGAAGACTATTTTTGGAGGTTTGACACTTCTCTCAGAAGTTTCAATCCTACGGCTAACCCTAAGCTTAATTTTTTCCTCTAATTCCCAACTTCTAAATATAACTCTAGATTTTTACTCCTAAATTTAACTCTGGATTTTTACTCCTAAATTTAACTCCAAATTTTTACTCCTAATATTTAACTCTAGATTTTTACTCCTAAATTTAACTCTAAATGTTTACTCCTAAATTTAACTCTAAATTTGTACTCCTACTTTTAACTCTTAGATTTTTACTCCTAAACTTAACTCTAAATGTTTACGCCTAAATTTAACTTTAAATTTGTACTCCTACTTTTAACTCTAAATTTTTATCTTGACTTATTCTGGGTCACTATTCACTTGAACAGGCTAATTAAGGAAAAAAATCAATGCTAATAAGGAGAAACACCAAGTTTTGATTCAAGGACTTACCTCGTCACTACTGGTGTCGGAAATGCGCTCGTCCGCACCCGCGCGCCCATTTCCATACTCCATGGTGGTCCTTGGGTCGTGGGAATTTTTTTCCAAGTTTACCCGCTTATGTTATAAAAATTGTGGATCTTGTGTGATCTAAAACCTTTTGTTTCCCTTCCTCCTTCCTTCTCCTTCCCTTTCTCTCTTTCTACACTAATACTATTCTACCTAAACTTTTAATATGGTCTTACGCCTATGACGCTAATATTTGAAAGGCTAACTACCTTCTTACGTTTGTCATTGCGTCATCCTAATCCTCCTTCTAATGGCTATGAGGGACTTTTGAGATTTTCCTACCACTCTAGCCTAGGCCACTATTGATCGTCTCTCTCCTTCTTCCGCCTATTTCAACTCCTTCTTCCTAATCTCCTTCCATTCTTATTTTGTCGTTTCTGTGGTGGTGAGAGAATTGGAGGTGCTTGTTTTGCAGGTGTGCGCGTAGAGATGTCACTTCTATTCTCTCCCTTCCCTTTCTTTCCTTTTCCTCCCTTTCCTCCTAATCTATTTTCTAATCTCCCTATCAAAATGCCTTAGCTCTCGGTCTGACTTTTGACAGAATTACTATTTTTAGACTTCCAATATGTTTTTCTTATAGAGGCTAAAACTAGCTTTCTAAGTTGATGTGGAACTTGCAAATCGGACTTCCCTAGCAAAAGTTATGCATGGATGAAGTTTTGAGTACTAATTAGTGTTTGAAACTTCATCCGCTTATATCTCTCTCAATTCAACTTGGTTTTCTTTGTACTTTATGTTTTTGGAAAGCTCTTGACCTCTACTCTGAGATTCTAAACTTCAATTTGTACTAAACCTTCTTCTTAGCGGTTTGACCACACCCTTGATCTCGGCCCTAAAGAAAGACTAATATTACAATAACAATTTGACCCAAATAAGGCAAAAAGGCCTAACTACGTTGAAATGATCAAAAGAAAGGGGGGTTCAAAGCTTCGCCGTATTTTTGATGACACTCTAAATTCTATGACAATTTCTAACACATAGGTTCAAAGCTCCGCTGTCCCAAAGGGGGGTCCACCCAACGAGGAAGACTTTAGAAGAAGGTAGGAAAACACACTCTAAAAAAAACACATAACAAGGTCAAAGCTTCGCCGTCCCGAAGGGGGGTCCACTTAACAAGAGAGAAATTAGAAGAAGGTGGACAAAAAACACTTAAAGAAAACACTCCACAAAGTCAAAGCTTCGCCGTCCCGGAGGGAGACCACTACAATGCCGATAAAAGAAGGACAAGGTTAGTTTATAAATAGTACCCACAACACGCATAGAACTCAAGTAATCACAAGGGAATTAGTAATAAGGCAACACTCAAAGACTAAAGGCCCCCCAAAGCGGCATCGCCAAGGTACGGTGGGGGGTTGCTCTAGGGTTAGTATAATGACAAAAGACTCTCAACAAACAAGTTAGTTCACAAGGATACACCAAAGATAGAAAGACTTCCGAATAACAACAAGAGTATACACAAACACACACAAAGTGTGTACAAGGCAAACCCTCAAGGACCTTCAAAGCTCGAGATATAACAACAATAGGAGCAAAAAGTGCTCCAAAAACACCGTAGAGGTTTCTTGGCTAAAACGCCAAAAATCCCAACATAAGTTGGACCCACGGACCCAAAACAAGATTTGGGGGTGTTCAAGAGAGAAAAATGGAGACCTTAAATAGGTTTTCAAGGCCCCACCTTCCCCTCAAGAGCTCTAAAGTAACCTTATCAACTTCGATTTTCATCCTCATCTTCAAAGATTTTCATCCTAATCCCTAAAAAACTACTTTTACCTATCTACGCTAGACCAACCTCCTAACTTTTGGAGAATTACTCCAATCGTCAAACAGATTGCGCCATTGGCTCCAGATCGCCGTGTTTAGTCCTAGACCCCTTACCCCCCGTACCGAGGACAAAAAACCATCGTAGGCTAATTTAGTTTAAAAAACTAAACCATGGTAAAATCCTAGATATTGGGGGTCTCCTATTTTGAGAAATATAAATAGCTTAGGGTCTCCGGTAGGTGTGAGGGAGTCGGAAAAGACTCTTGGTTGACTTCATTCCGCCGTCGTATGGTCCCGGAATGCCGGTCAACGTGACGGTGACCCCGCCACGCGATTAATTCTCGAGAAATCTCGCCGGTTCGGGTACTTGCTGCTATCGGAATGTCGCGAAACTTCACGGAGCGCATAATTAACATAAAACAAGCTAGTCTAATTTTTAGTGAGATTTTCTGGCAACCTGGGTAATTTCCATGAAATTCCCGTTGGAGGTTACCAGGGTTGACCACCCGCAAAAGGTTCTTCTGCAAGTCGGAAGATGACGGGTTTTTTCACAGGACCTCTCATGGGGTCACATGAAAGATGTGCAGGTGCATTTCCTTACCTGGCACAATTGGTCAATGGAGATGAATTGGCCATCTCCTTGAATTAGCGACGGTGCGGGAATCTTTTGCGGATAGAGGAATCTTGGCGAATTGATTTCGTCGTTGGACTCCTGGCATGGGATTTACCCTAGGACACCATCCTTGGGCTGTAGATTCCTCCACGGGCCCAGTCTTGCATTAGTGGCTCCTGCATGCTAACAATCGGGGTTTGGGGAATTCTAAACCTAACTCTAGGACCCGACCTAGTGGCCTCGTTGTGGATCCCTTGGACCGACTTAGCCATGAATTGCCACATTCATGGTGGGATTTAGCCCGTTTGGGCCTATGTGACTTGAATCCTACAAATCCAACCGTTTCGTTCTTTCTACCTATTTTTGGGCCCGGTTGGTGGGATTCTAAGTCTAAACACAAATCTAGACCAAATACTATAATGGGTATGTTACAACCCTATTTTGGTTCTACACTCTTTTTATGGCTTTTTGTATATTTTTCTTAACTTTAAATTGCAAATTTCCAAAAAAAATAATTCTATGAGTCCCAAGTGACAAATTGGGAGCTCACAGATTCCTATATTGCACCTGATTTTATATGACTTATATTCCATACAATGATATGTGCCTTGACACCTTTGTGATTTTGGAAATATTGTATGAAATTCTACTCTGTAAAAGATACAATAGTAGTTATAACTAAGGAAAAAATGGGGTATGAATTTGCAATCCTCAAACCTTGAAAAAAAATATACTATGTTTTTTCCTATGCAAAGCCTCAAAAAATAATGTGAACTATCTATGGTTTGATAGATGTTGTGCAAACTTATACTCTATAGGTTGCAAAGAAAATATCACTGTAAAGATTTTAAGAAACTTATTCTACATGGTTGTGTAGATAAGGCTTAACCCCTAAAGAACCAAACACCGTTTTTTGACAACATAGCAATTTTGGGCAGCTCACTATGACCAGAATTTTTCTTTTTTTTCTTTGAAATTTTCACATAAGATGTGCCCGAGGAGTAGCTTTAAGGTCCAACAATTTTCGTGGCTTTTGACTACATGGTTAAAAAGTTATTGCATGATATGTCATTTTCATTGTTCGGCGGGCAGCCGGGGCAGCAAGAAAAACGTCTTTAAAAATCACTTTTAAAAAAAACTAAATTTTGAAATTGGTTCTTTAAATTTATATGTACGTGGGAGGCTTTGAATTATTCCATTCCGATCAATGAGTCAAAAGTTATGAGGATTCTTAGTTTGAGGGTAGTTATGGAATCTCTACTCTAAAATAAACTTTGAAGTCCTTTATTTAACTCGATTTTCAATATTTTTGAAAAAAAACAAAAACATTGGGTGCAGATTGTTTATTACAACATTAGAATCGTTGGGATTGGCATTTTTCATTTTGATAAATAAATTCTTGACAATTTAGTGCTTTGAATCATTCTCTACCTCTTCCTACTTACTATTTTTTTCCTATATGTTGTACAGTTCCAAATGATCTGAAATTTTTCAAGCATGTAGCCAACTTGCCTCGAAGAATAAATCCAAAGAATAACCATCATTTTGGACATTTTTTCATACAAATGTGACTATGTGGAGGGCAGCTGCCCGTTTTTTCGCAGGGACAAAAAAAGGATTTTTGTCAATTCAAATGCTATTATCTTGCAATCCACTTAGTGAAAAATTCTGAATTTTTTTCCACATCTTCTTAAACAATTTTACTACAAGATCCTATGGCTACAAGTGTCCAAAAATATTTTTTTTCTAAAATTTGGCACTAGTATTAGAAATGGCAGTTCTGGAGCAGTTTTGGTGAAAACATAGTCAAAAACCTTTAGGGGTTAATATATTGTTAGACATGAAACTATAAAATTGGAAATAAGCTGTAGAATGCCCTCTAGTAGGAAGGTTCTAAAAACCAACTTTTCATCCTCTTCAATTTTTTAATATTTATTTTATTATTTTATTATTTTATTATTTTATTATTTTACTATTTTACTATTTTATTATTTTATTATTTTATTATTTTATTATTTTATTATTTTATTATTTTATTATTTTATTATTTTATTATTTTATTATTTTATTATTTTATTATTTTATTATTTTATTATTTTATTATTTTATTATTTTATTATTTTATTATTTTATTATTTTATTATTTTATTATTTTATTATTTTATTATTTTATTATTTTATTATTTTATTATTTTATTATTTTATTATTTTATTATTTTATTATTTTATTATTTTATTATTTTATTATTTTATTATTTTATTATTTTATATTTATTTATTTTTAAATTCCCTTTTGAAAGGATGGTACAATAGGAATTCCATTTCAATGAGTACTTCTTCTAATTTTTGTTAGACCTTTATTTACTTTAATGTAATTTTATCTTCATTTTTTCAATAACTCTTTTATCTTTCTTTCATCTTTTTCTTCTTTCATCATTTTGTTATTTTTAATCTTCATAGTCATTTTATTATGTTGAATTTTTATCATTTGTTGTAGTTGTAGTTTTTAGTATCCTCTTAATTACTTTGAGGTTGTTTAATCTTCTTTACTTGAATATTTTTTTCCTTCGTCCCTTTTGAATTTATTTATTTTAATCTTTGTAGTCACTTTATTTTATTTCATTTTCTTTTAATTAGTATTTCTTCTAATTTTTTTTAGTCTTTTTAATTATTTTAATATTATTTTGTCTTCATTATTTCAATAGTTTGTTGCCTTCTTTCCTCTTGAATTCTTCCTTTTTTTTTTTAACCTTTTTAACCATTTCATTTTAACTTTGTGATTTTGTTGTTTTATTTGTATCTTTGTTAGATAACTTAAATGTTATATATCTTCCTTATTTCAATTTTTTCCCCTCTTCTATGTTTATTTTTTATTTTATTTTTAAATTTTGTAGACATTTTATTTGTTTATTTGTTTTATTTTTTGTTTTATTTTTTTGTAATTTGTTTACCTTCTTAAATATTTTTAAGTAATTTTATATTTTATATATATATATATATATATATATAAATGTATAATTTGTTTTTTACTTCTTCCTTTTTTGATTTTTTCTCTTCTTTTAATCAATGTAGTCTTTTCTTTTCTTCTCGTTTGCACATGTCATCATTTTGGATATCCTTGTAATCACTTTAAATATTAGTATATCTTGTCATCGTAAAAAAAACATTCTGCTTTTTGTTTTTTGTTTTATCATATTTTTTTTCTCTATATACCCTCTTGTGTTTATGCTAATTGTTCTTTAAGATTGTTAACAAGCTTTTTACAAGTTATCAAAAAATTCTTTACAATTTCCAACCTCTCTACGTTTTGGTGTTTTTTAGCGTGAATATCATGTTTCTAATTTTTTTAATCTGTATAATCTTCTTAATTTTAAAATTATAACAATCTTCTAAAGTCTTAAAATCTCTTTTAGTCCATCTATTTAAATGTCAAATCCATTTTTAACCCTTTCCTAAAATCCTAACGGCAGTTGGCAAACTACAACTGCCACAGAACCTTAAAAACGCCACAGAACATTGCATTTTGTCCCCAAAACACACAGGAATATTGACCCCATGCATGGCCATGCATAGGCATGTCTTTTGCATACGACATGGAATGGGCACTTGGTATGGGGAGCCACATTATGGCCCTATGTGTCATCATCACAAATCGCATCTAATGATGCAGTAATGCATTGTAACGATGCGATAACTGTGAAACTAACATGCAAACTTATAAAACAGCAGTAACCACACGATAATTGTTGACAAATCGTAGGTTGTAAACTTTGTGATGATGGCAGAGACAGGAGTCGGAACACTGCATCCCAAACATTGTAGTTGAATTTACCACGGACTGGCAGTAGGGTAAAATGGATAGCACGTGGACTACCAGCGGCCACAGAATCAACACAAGACACCAACATTGAAGAAAGGCCAACATGGGGCAAATGTAGTCAGAATCTTTAATAGACGCAATGTGAAGGGTGAAAACCAGTATTCTAACCTCTTCCTTGACTTTGATGACTATTTTATCTTATTTGGAATTTCTAATAGTTGACTTTAGTTTTTTAAAAATTTGTCAAGTAGAAGTAGGTTCAAGATTGAAAGAAAAATTAAATCATTAATAGCTCTAAGATGGGATTGAAACACAATAATCCCAATGGTGAGATTGTTCTAGCAATCAAACTTAACCTTGCCAAAAAAAATTTAATTAAAATTTAAAAAATTGCATTAAAAAATGAATCCTATAAGTTATTTTTTCAAGAACATGCCTAGATTGCCCAAAAAACAAGATTGTTCACTAACTTTCACATCACTAATCCAAATGGAATGAATCAAAGCTTCACATGTAGACAAAAATATGATCTATAATGAGAAAAAATTTAAAATTTTGATTTCATGTTTTTGTGAATTTTTTTTCTGCCCAATGAAGTGAAAATTATGTTCTAGATGGCATAGCTTTTTCTCCCGGTCACCAATTGAAATAAAAATTATATTCCCACAAAGCTAAGAAGTTTGTCTATCTTATGAAAAAAATTCAATAAAAATTGAGGTCATAGAAACCTGTTCGAAATCCATTTTGTCCCTTGAGGTTACAATGGTCCTTTAGGGATTAACTAAAGAAAATCATGTGCCAAACCCTAATTTTTAGACACCCCACATCATCTCCTTGTCGGTGCAATCAACGGCTACTTGTTTTTTAGCTAATCATTTGATCAATGACATTGGAAGGGGGGCTATTTTCTCAGTATTCACATTAAGGGCTCTTGTTTTTTTAGTTGGGGGGGAGGAAATTCCAAGGCTGGAGCAAGCAGCATCTTTTCAAAAGATAGTAGGTCTCATTCTTATCATCACTATACTACACTTGGTTCTTAATTCCAAGATATCTTTTTATTTGCATGTTATTGAGTGCAAGGTAACCTCCATGTAAAGTTGATTGATTGAAGATAAAATTTGTTTGAATTTATATACAAAGTGAATGTTTTGTGAATAATTGAATCTCGTTGTTTTGAAACTTGCAACAATCATGCATGTTCTAGAATGTGCTTTTGTCAAAGCATGACTAATATGAATAAATCATGGAAATATTTTAATGGTCTAATTTTTTTGAATCTCATTTGAAAGCTTTTAGTGCCATAAAAAGGTCTCTTGAATCCTAGGGACCTTTGGATAGTGCCACAGGACTTTGCCTCAATTTTTTTGAAAGTGTCATCCTTATGTTGTAAAAAGGTCTTTTGTATTCTAAAAACTTCACTTGGTAACAAAGGACCCTCCCTCTAACTTCCTTTCTAATTATGGAAGTCATCTTGAAGGATTGGTTCTCTGTGAAGGTCCCTCCAAGCGAAGGGACGGTTCTTCATCACAAAAGAGCTTTTCCTTGGTGCTAAGGGATTTTTCCTTAAATTTTTTGGATGCCATGAGAAGGACTCTTCGATCTTTGTTTTTTGGGATGCCACAGGAGGGTATCTTAGATATGAGGAACTTTCCTTTAGTGCCAATAGACCTTTCCTCTAATATTTTGGGATATCATTAGGACTCTTGGTTCTTTGTAAAATACTCTTAGTGCTATTGGTCATGAAAAATCTCATTAATTAATTATGTTTCCCTTTAACTTTCTTTATAATATAAAGTATTTGCTGCTAACAATGAAGCGACCACATTGTACCATGAGAAACTAAATTGGATGACCATACATCTAAAGGACTTTAAAAGCAATGAACAAGGTAACATTTGGAAATGTAGAAGCATTGTTTACCAAGTTTGAAAAATTGAGCACTATTGGAAACCCAAGTCATGGGTTGAGGTAACTTAGAGAGATATTGCACTAAATTTCACCCCATGCATATTACTTTTCCAATTTCATAATTCTAATTTAATTACAATGCCAATAATGTATTGTAGATCAACCTCCACTATAGTAGAATAGAAAATCAAATATGACATTTGTCAATCTCCAAATCATATTAGTGACCATTGTTCAACCACATTTCAAGAAATGTTGGCTTTTCTTGAAGAATTTGATTGCTATAAACTCAAATGCCATAAACAAGGTCACTTTTAGATTCCTAGTTCTTCTTGCTGATGAGAATATCCTAAAACTTGGTTGAAAAAGGCTTCATTATGGCAAAGGTGAGAAAAATACATATATTGTCAATTACATTTGTAGATGGCTACAATGTTTTATGATCTCAATGATGCCATGTGCACTCTATTTCATTACAAATTTAGTCTAACAATTATTTTTGAACACCATCTACTATACTCTGATTCTTCTCCATTTGCATTGTTGTAGTCGAAAGGAAGCAACTACAACTTGGGTTAAGCGACACTACAATCCAAAAACATAGTTGTGAATTGGGATATTGACGATTCACTATATAAGATCATTAGAAACTATGTGGAGTGCTACAAGATTATTTTTTGGATATACCTACAATCAAAAGAGCCAACAACACTACTTACAAAGCTCAAATTTGGATATTGATTTAGGCGCCTTTTGTACTTTTTAAAGTATTAAAGTGCAACTTTATCAAAATATTTTTTGGAAATTAGGCCATAATGTAATGTTATGAAATGCACCAAACACAAGATTTCATTACATTTTAGCCCTCTAGTATATTAAAATGAACATTTTCTTCTCATGTTGTATTATCTAAATTTTATTTTTTTCTATTAAAGTATGTCTAAAGATATATACAGTTTTATTTTGAAATTCTTTCAAAATGAAGATCATTAAGCTCTTTACTAATATAAGATGCACAATCCACATTAATTTTTTTTATCAAAACATCCTTCAAATGTTCACTCAAATTTATTTTTCTTGTTTTATCTTGTATTTAAGCTTCACCTTAGTGTTTCAACTATTCTTGTTCTTATCAAATAATGTTTTGACCCATGAACATTCATTCATCTTTAACTAATGACAAATTAGACCAAATGTGGGTTTCAAAACTTAGTCTATGTAGACTATATTTCTACTAGTAATAAACCAACATCTATGGGCTCTCTAAGTATGAAGAAGAAGACAAAGAAGTTTTGGTGGAAGAGCAACCCAAGGTTGAGAAAAATTTAAGAAGAAGCATGAGAAGAAATCTAAAGGCAAATACAAAAAGAGCAAGAGGAAGGATTGGTTTGCATCACATAACCTTGTCACATAAAATACACTATTCCTTTAAAGATCCTTGAATCCATACTTTTATACAAAACTATCTTATTTCTTTTGAAGTAATTTTTCTTTCATTCATCTTATATTCTTCTAAAGAAATTACTTGAATGTCAGATTTGTATCAGGATTTGTATGTGAAGTAAATTTTACACCTTCTAAGTGGTGACTTAACACACAAGATTAAGATACTATATGCAATGTGAGAAATTCAAATTTTAGTTCATAGCTAACCAACGACGCTAGAATGCGAGCAGTGAGCGGTGAGCGGTGAGCAGTGAGCAGTGAGCAGTGAGGTCAAAATTGACCTAAAATATTATAAGTTTGGAGAAGATTTGAAAATTTTATTTTATTTTTATTAAATAATTTTTTTAAATTTTATTAAAAAAATAATTTTTGTAATCCATTACCGTGGTTTAGAAATGTTTTGAAGTGATTTTCCAAGCGCTAATGGGCGATGAAATTCCCTCACATGAAAGAAAATGTTGAATTTTGAGAACGTCTCTATTCCAACTTAAAAATGGAACTGACTACTTCATACTGCTGATTGGATGAACATTTTTAGATGATATATTTTTTGGATGTACAGACTTTTTAGATTTACGACGTTTTGGGTATGGAAAAAGAATTTCATCCATTGTTGCAAAAAAAACTCTATGAACCACATGAACTTCAGTGGGTACAAAAAGTGAACCTTGGGTGAAAAGAATCCATTAGATATTACATTGAAAAATCTACCTTTTGTTGCATAAGATGGATGAGTGAGCTACAAGATTTAAAAGAATGGATAAAACATTCTTCTTTACCAAAGAGCAGTTTAGGCCCATTATATGGGGGAATATATATACTTTTTTTGTATTTTTCTCTTTTCCACAAATGGAAAAAAAAGGATTCTATGTCCAAAATACATTATTTATGTCCTAATAAAATTTTACCAAAAAAAGAACAAAAACACTGGCCTTCACAAATTCATTGTGAAGGCCAAAAGGCCTCCTCGGTGTCGAGGAGGCCTTTTGGCCCTACAAATTTTTGAGAAATTCTAGACATAAACAATAAAAAGGGGCAATAACATGCTAGGACTATTATGACCAAGAAAGAAAAAAATTAGAGATTACTATGGCGGAGTAGGGTTTGTACTTCATCAAAGCTAAGACTTGGTGCATGTATGTACTTGTCGTCCTCAAAGTTTGCCTTGCACAAGAATCGGTAGACATAATACAAGTGTTTGCAGTTCACCCATGCTTTTCGTTTGCCCAATGCTCCAGTGCTCATTGTAACAAAATCCTCGCACGTGCAAGACGGAAAGTCACATAAAGCAACAATATATGTCTTCTGTTTGGGATAGATACCTGAATCCATAGTAATGATTCTACCATAACCGGGATATGGAATTGGCGTCACGTTCTTCACAGTAGCCTTGACATTTCGGGCTGTTTCCCACTTGTTGCGATGGTCTACAGTAGGGGCACCTTCAGAGCACTTGATGGTCCTGCCATATCGCTTGGTAGGATGTGAAGCACCGTCTGACGGCCTTGGACTCACAATGTCAGCAATAGCTGATGTGGATGAGTTATGGAAGAGGCGCCGGGGAGACATGTCGAAGTCTTTCGTTTGTAGTTGAAAGCCTCCCTCTTCTAGAACGAGGATCTCACCCTTTGTCAAATGGGTGCCACGAGCAACAGGCCAAATCGTTGGAAGAACGGGCCAGTCATACACCCACTTGAGTTTGGATCTGTGAACACATCGCAAGATATCATTGGGGCAAAACCAAAAATAAAAAATGATGATTGTCCTACTTCCATACTCGGTCATGCGACCGTTATAAGTTGGAGCAGGAGTACCATTCTTCCTATCTTTGCAAACAAGTGCACCACACTTTTCCTTCTGGCCCACTTGAACGCTGTGACATTTCTTCCCCACCTTCTTGCAACGTGCAATGTGCCATTGCAATGGATTGCACTCTGTCTCAAGAATAGAAGTAGCATGCGGAAGATAGGATGGTATAGATTCAGTGGGAGTGGCGATGACGTTCGAAGTCCCAGCGTCAGTTCGGGCTCGCGTTGAACGGGTTTGAACACGGGGATGGGAAAAATTAACTTTGTCATGGCGGTGGGAGTCCTCTTCTGATCTGGGTGGCAAATCTAACTTTTGTTTGCTTGATCCAAAGACTTCTTCCCCTTCCAAGTGGGGAACCCTAGTGGTGAATCTATCTGCCCCAGGAAGCATGCTAATTGCGGCAGCAATCTTTACCGGGTCGTTCGACCTTCTGGCAGCCCGTAGACGAAGCTCATCGAGGTGGGGCCCAGTGCTAGATGCATGACCTTGAAGGAACACCCAATAATTGGTGGATTGCATCATGGCACGCATCATGTCATCCGTTGTAGCTACATAGAGGCAAGTCCCCCAGTTGCCTGACATTTGCAACCACTTGTTATGCACTGTCTCCGCGAGGTTGCAGGATGGCATTTCCGCCAATTGCTCATTGTCCAATTTCTGTATTACACGGCACACATTCAAGGCTTTAGTACAGTAGTGCTTGAAATGAAAGAAGATGATTCGTTTAGAGTTAGGGTTAACAAGTAAAGCTACAGCGGGGGAAGCAGAGTTACAAATTAGGGTTAAAGAGTTGAGGGTTATACCATGTCCATGAAGCCTCCCCACTGGCGATAACAGAAGTGCCAGAAACCCAACCAATTGTCCAATTCACGCACTGCATCCTCAGAGGCCGCACGCGATGAGAGCCACCAACCTTTGATGCCGAGGTAAAATTCTTTTGCCTCTTCAAATGTCTTGGCATCCTTGTATTGTCGGCAAAGGTGGACATGTTGTTCTCGAAACTCCGGTTTGATGAGCTTATTGGTGTGTCTGTTCAAGGATGTCACCCAGTGAAGCAAACAAGATCTTTCTCTGTCCACCATCTTCACAGTTGGGTTGCCATTCCCATAGACGACACGGACAGCGTTCCAATTTGCTTGGGCGCTGTCCGCCATGAAGCCTTTGAAGTTAGGGTCTGGGATTCCGTGGCATGCCATCAACTTGTTCAACGACTGCCACATCAACTTCTGGGATTCGACATCCTCGCTCTGCATATCACAGACGGCGATGCTCATCACACGGCAGTACTCAGCATCATAGACATGGGCGGCCATTGTAGTCCAGCCCCTTACTTGTTTGACGTGGTCAAACATGATCCAAGAGTTCTGGAGGTCTCCACCAGGTTGCATACGTTTGGCGAGGTCGACACCACTGCCCGGGCCTTCTTCCGACATTTTGAACAGGTACACCTTCTCTTGACCTTGCCCTGGAAAGACACTGTCTTGGATATATGCGTAGGGACTCTTCAACTTGAGTTTGATGATATTGTCAAGTGGTCCCCCATTAGCAGTCGGTCGGAAAGAAGAGATAGCATTTCTGATGTTTGGAGAACTAAGAATCCGAAACCTCTCCATAACCCCGACCAGGGAATCTCCACGAAGGGGTTCGGGCGTGCCCTCCCGGTCAAGCGCAAAGATCTCATTTGACAAGAATTCCTTACTAGCAGCTAGAGCAATGGCGGAGTTCTTCGCAATAGGGATTTTGGAGACTTCGTTACTTACAAGCTCAATGACTTTCTCAATGGATTGACGACAAGTGCCCTTAGCAACAGGATGTTGGTGTGTACCAATATGGATGCAAGCCCTACCAATACCAATTTTGTTGACAATGTAATACATTCTAGATGGACATGATTCAAGGCAAGATGGAGGAGACTTACAAATCCAGCAAACTAGGGTCGAGTTCAGCGGAGGGATATCTCCAAAAGGAAAGACGTGCGGCGAAAGGCCCTCCCAGTCTGTTTCGTTATGTGAGCCGCTACGACGTAACCTCGGGCAAGCGGTGTTCTTACATTGTAGGTGACCAACACAGCTAGAAGATCGAAACGTGAGACCGAAATCATTCACAATGTTAGTTGTGTACGTTTTGGTCCATGCATGTCCATCGAACCGTTTATCCATGCCTTCCATTTGGCGAGCTATAGATGAAGAAGTAGAAGAAGGAAGAGGAGGGAGCTCGAAAAGCACATCCCCATTAAATTCCAGTGGTAGGTACTTGACCTTTTCGCAATGTAGAGTATCTAGATTTAAGAACTTCAGGTCATTCTTCCCACGTGGTCTAGTTTGCAATTGCCTAAGGCACTCAAGAATGGAAAAGGTTTAACATTTCTTAGAACGAGGTAAAGGCGGTCGGGAATTTAGCGAGGGCAAGCTCGAGAGGGACTGCGATTTGCTCTCTTCAAGTTCTACGACGGTTTCAGTGATTGGAGAGAGAAAAGAATACTCCGGGACTCGATATCTAGGAACAACATCGTCATCAGATGACTCACTCAAAAGAATGGTGTCATTCTCAGAGCCCTCAAGCTTGACAGAAGCTGGGAATGATGTGTGGATTGTGGACTTCCTAGACTCTGGGGAAAATATTGAGGGACTATTCATTGGATAGCCCAAAACTCTGAATTTCCCAGCCGGAAGTCTCCAGGTTAGCTCTATATCCTTAACTCTTTTCTTCTGCAATACTGTTGAAACTACTTCTACACCTTGGGCATCATAAACTTCCTGCTCTAACCACATGGATGTTCGAAGTAATCTAAAGCGCTGAGAGAGCATTGCCTCGGAGATCCATACGACACCATCATCATCCACAGGCAGTGACAATGGAACAGAGCGGTCCATATCGTGAATGAAAGCCACGCCCATAATGATTGAGTACAGGGTATTGGTTTGGGAAGATGATGCTCTATTTTGGGAGGCGTCGATTTGTAGAGAATGTAGCATATGCGAGGGTAGTAGAATTGTGTAGAAGGTCAAATTCTCTGTAGCCGTTAAAAAAAAATAAATGACAGTACTAAGGAAGGAGTTACATGGTGATTTAGGGTGATTAAGTATCTTGGTGAATTTTGATTTTAATAGAAGCGCAATAATGACATTTAAAACAATGATGTCCTGTTGGCGGTTGTCAGAGGCATATTTAGAATGCCGTTACAGAAATCTAGCATAGATTTGGTAACATTTCAAATTCCATGTACGTGAGATGGCAGGAACATTCAAAATGCAGTCAAGCATTGCATCCGTTGAGAGTTTCCAAAATGTTATCGGCGGCGTACTAGTTAAATTAGTGAGTATAAGTTAGTCAGTAAGAAGTCAGTTACATGGCAATATAAAAAGAGAAATAGAGAGACTAGCAATAAGCAAATGATGCAAGTAGTTCTATGGGTCAATGGGAGTAGCCATATAGAAAGGGAGTAATGCGAGAAGAGCCAAAAAGAAAGACACGGAAGGGAGGTCTCAGGTTTTCCACTAGGAAACAACTTCAGAGGTCTAGAATGGCCAGACGTTATCAGACCAGGTTTGGAGAAGGGAGAGGAACATCTTTGGCTGCTACGTTTGAGTTGTTGGGTACTGGAGCCGAAGTGGAGGGGGGCAAGATCGAGAGTGCTAGGCTGAATGACAATTCCAAGAACGATTTGATAGAATCTCAGTATGATTCCTTAGTTCACTCTGAAGATGAAAGAGGGCAATTCAATGGTGCTGAAGAAGAGGAGTTCGAATCATTGACTCAATTATCCGGTTTTCTAGGAAGTGCGTCGAACCAAATTCGTCATGTAAGTCTTAAAATCCATTGTTCCCTTTTATGTTTTGGTTATACAAGTTATAGGTGAAAACTATTGCTCGGGAAATCCTTGTTTGGCAGCCTATTATTTTGATATATTTGCGTTTCTCAATAGATATTATGGATAATGTGCTCCTATAGAGGCTGGGTAGAGACTGAATAGTGTTAATGATATAAGCCCTGAACGATAACCCTAGATTTAAGTGGTGATTATAAAAGACTGACGTGATTGTAACCATTAAATCCGTAGCCATTGTCGAGGAAACTGTGCTTCCTTGATCAAAACTGAGAAGGTGATCATATTGAAAATTTAACCGTAGGATCTTACTCTTAAACTATTTGGAGATGACGTAATGAAAATGCCTTCACTTTTGATCCAATGGTGGGAATGAAAATTGCGGAAATAACATACATAATTATAATCCGTAGGGACACTTGGAATGAAGGGCTCAACCCCTAAAGAAACGTTGTTACCTCGAGGGACAAATGCGTTTAGTAGTCATAAGCTTTGTAGTCATATAATTGCTTTCACAATCGATTTTAAGTGGCAGAAGTTACGCCCAAATAAGATCAAAACAATGGACGGAGGGCAGTTAAAACAGCATAAGGGATTAGAACTCTAATTAATAGTATTTTATTCCCATCGATTATATTTTTGACTATCTAGAAAGCCTTCATACATCTCATTTGGGTTTGATAGTAGAAAGTTTAGGATATTCTTGGTTTTTGAGTGGGTCGAGCATCTTTTTGATAAAAATAAATATTAAGATTCTGAGTTGGTCGAGCATCTTATTGGAAAAAATAACTTTTAGGATTCATTTCTGAACGGATTTTATAAATGGGAAACTTAAATATGTCTTTCAGTCCAGTTGTAGAATTTCCAAGTTTTATAACTTTATTGTGGCAAATGTGCTCTAACAATTATATTACAAATTGTGAATTTTTGGACATTGTTGCATTGTAAGACTATTTTGGGATTAGGACACATCGCATTTTGTCTTGAAATGTCTTACAGACATGAGTAAAAGAATGCTAAATATGCTAGTTTTCCAAATTAAAAATTGATTGTGAATCTTTCGGGCAACAATTCATAATCAAAGGCATTGGATAATACTGAGCAAAATAGAAAAGTTAAATTTCACTCTGCAGAAGCTTATATTTTTGAATCCATAGGGTCAAATGTCCAAAAAAATTTACAGCTTAATGTACTAGTGTGCAACAAGATCTTCAGGCTTGGTTAGAAATTTGAAATTCAAATAAATTGAGACATCAATATTTTCGCATTTGTGTAAGATGTTACTGTAGCCATCAAATATTTCTAATGCAAATGTAGCATCAAAATTTATTCATCAATGGTCTTAATGTAGCCATGTGTTCATATTGAGAACTTAGATGAAAATCATTGATATCATTATAATTCATAATTTATTAGCATCCAATGACCGTTCAATAACCTTAGGCACTGCGAGGAACAATATTATGCGTTTATCTCTTAGTTTTCAATGTAAAAATAATAAAGTTAGCTATTAGTGTAGCTTATACCGGTTGCGATTTGAGGATAGAACCTTGAGACCTTCCGGTTATCGGTGTCCACCAAGAACGAGGTAGGGTTCCTTTCGGTGCCGGTGACCATCGGAGGTGTTCAGCGATTCAGCGTGGATTGCTTTCCGAACGGAGTTACCGTTCCTCGAGAGATACTGCGATACTTGAGAGCGAGCTCAAGAGGGGCTGCGACACTTGCACGGAGAAATTATGCATGCGGGATCACCAATGAACAGCGAAACCAGTCCGTTTCTACGACGGGGAAGGAGCCTTGTGGGTGAAAGAAACCAGTCCGAGGTAGCCGTTACTCCTCTTGTTTTCGTTCGTCTTGATTGTCCAGTTCCTCCTTGTCAGTGATCTTCGAGCTGCTCAAATTTTCTATTTCTCCTAGTCAGTGTTGCTGAAGCTGCTTACGATGTTAGATTCTCGCGCGAGAGGTTAGCAAACACCAGACGTTAGTTTATACATCCTTGGGAATACTATCTAGATTGTAATGTATTGCTCGTGACAGGTCCTGCACTTAGGGTTACTAAATTCAAAAAATTATACCATGCATCTTCTGCTTTGAATCCTAGAAAACCTCTAGTGACCAGCTTCGATGAGCTTGGGGTTCGTACATCATTTTTGCGGAGGGAAGTTAGGGTTCCATGAGCGTTAGGGTTCCACGAGGTGAAAGGTATGAATTTGGTCCTGCTTGGCACCGAGGAACGCTTGCGAGGACTTGCTTGATCCGTCCAGAGCGACAGAAGTGCTTCTCTGTGATAGGAAAGGATCGACACCAGTGCAAGTTTTCGGCAGATAAAATGAGTCTGTTACACGATAGAATCCAGTCCGAGGTCGACGTTCCCGATCTTTTTGGTTAGTTTTCCTCGAGCTGTCCAACAGGTGCAACGAGGCCGTTAGTGTGGCCATCCTGATTTCGTTAGGGATTATGCCTGCAGCGCAGCATTCAAGGATTTTGGAGCTCCCGTGCAAGCTCCTGTAGTCAAGCTTGCGGTGTGATGATTTTGGTATTCCAGTGCGGTGCTTGCTATTCAAAATTCTTGTTTAGTGTAATCTTCAGATCTGTTGTGTAATCAATTGTCCGAGTTCTGTAATCGCTGGTCAAGTTCTGGAAATTGTTGGTACTGTGAAGGCTTTGAGATTGGATTGCTGGTATCGCAACCCTGTCACTGGGTTTCGTTCTTCAATCGAGTTCGAGTCTAAGTTCTTTTAAACCGCTAGTATCACTGGTCAGTGGTCCGAGTTCTGATCGATTGATGGTATCGGGATCCTAGCACTGGTCCGGGTTCATGGTCGAGATGATATCACTGGTCTGAGTTCTGTAATCATTCGAATTGAGATCCTATCGCTGGTATTGTAATCCCTTTTAGTTGGAATTCTTGAGCTTGACTGGGGATAAGATTCGACCACCGGACCGGTGAGGTATCCAGAATTCCACCAATGAATTGAAAATTACGAGACAGGCTGGACAATAGGACCGGTAAATCACTGTCTTGATTTTGACCTCCTCGGCACCGAGGATCCGTAACTGAGATTTCATGAATTGTTCCCGCCCGCCTAGACCCAGAGTGTATCGGTTAGAATCGTGTCGGCTTCCTCTGAATCTTATAGCATTCCCCGGACCTTCCCGCGGTTTCAAGGTACCGGGTCGACCCTCTTTGGTGCCGAGGAACCCTGACGGAGTCTTCGAGTGATGAGTTTACCAAATGCGTAGGCAGTTCAGGAATTCACAAAGCAAGCAAGTCAGGGATTTCCAAGGCAGTCAGTTCATCAGTTCACGAGGTAAGCAGGCAGTTCACCTGAAATCTGCGGTATTGATTCAAACCTCCTCGGCACCGAGGAACCCTAAGGGAGCTATCCAGAATTTCACCGATCAAGTGACAATTCGCAGGACAGGCTTCTTGATATTCAGAAGTTATCATAGGGTCCTCCTCGGCACCGAGGAGGCCTTGCGGAGGCTTCTGAGATTCTTGTGGGAGTCTTCCGAGAGCCTTACGGAGGCTTCTAAGAGTCCTAAGATTCCAAATTGTTCCTCCTCGGCACCGAGGTGCCCATACAAAGGATGACAAAATTATTTCAAACTAGTGTCCTGTTAGGAATGGACAGAAACCAGATTAGAGATTCTTTGTGTGATGCAGATACGGACTAATGGAGTGCATGTATCAACTAGTGAACAAGGTGTGATTAACAATTTCAGTGCGTTCATGTGACATGGAGGAAGTCGATAAACAGTTGGCAACTTTATTGGAATAAATTGGGGAGAGCTTGAATACTGTTCTCGACGCCGAGGACGTTCAGCGAGGATCACCGTGGTGATGCTGTAACATGGATTACGTGGCGAATCCTGAGAACTGGCTATCGGGTTCATGAATTGGGGCAGTTTTTGTGCCGTTAGCGTTTTGGTTTCAAGCTCCATTAGCGAATATTTTTATTCAATCCCAATCGTATTGTTGTTGTTTCTTTTTGTGGACCTCTCTGCTGTCCTATTCGGCACCGAAGAAGCTTTTTCAAGCTGATATTGTGTTTGTGCATTTCAATGGTGATGATACCTAATGGCCGCTTGCGACGACTCAATCAATGAAAACGCAATTTTGAAATCCAAGGATTAATTACCATCATTCTATCCTATGGATCGAATGATACTTCAGAGATTAGGTTTTTCATATTTAATGTTAATATTTGGTTATTTTGTAGATAAGCGCTGAAGAAGGTGCTACATGCAAATCTCTTTCTTTGGGCGACGATTATGATGTAAGCTTCTTTTTGTAGTATTTCAGCTTGGGGTATAAAGATGTCAATGTAATGGACAGTGCCCTAATTGGATGCTTCGATGCATTTGGCAGATGGAGGGTGGGAACAAGGAGCGCGAGTTTGTGCCGTTGCTGAATGCTGGTGACAACTGTGCTCCGCAGCTTGAGTCGATGCACAATGTCGAAGAGGAGGACTTTGGCTTCAAAGGTGATGGGACGTCAGAGGAGATCCAGAAAGACGGTGTAGTGGAATCTCATGTTGTGTTGACTGTGGGTGATGAGACCAGGACAAGAAATGAGGAGAGTTTGGCAAACGATATGATGGCTGGACTCAGCATTGATGAGGCAGAGAATGCCTTCCGCGTAAAGGGAAAGCTTGATTCCATTTCCATAATCCAAGAACTACGGTTCAAGCCAGTCGAATCTTCTCGCCTGAAAATTCCACTTTGTAGAATGATTCCGCTGCTGTTGGTCCGACCAATTCTTCACTCTGATGTTCGCCGTTTAGAGGCGGAGTTTGTCCATGGCTATCGCGAAGGGGACAGGGTGTTCTACGTATCAGTATCAGATGATACTAGAAAATCTCAGCTTCTTACTGAAGAAATTATGGGGACTTGGGATGTGCATTGGGTTAAAGAGAATGAAGCATTTGAGCGACAATTAACTGATGATATCCACTTGTCATCACTTTCCGGCCATATGTTCTTTGTTTGGGATGGAAACCATAGGTTTCAAGTTTAGAGTAATTATATCTCACGTTTGCATTCAGATGAGGCAGAATGGCATTTTTCAATGGACTCTATTCTCCTGGCTTTAAAGGGCAGTACTGGCATTCTGTTGAATGCAATGAACGACGTAAATAGGTAGGTTTGTATGAATTATCTTCTAACTTGAGTTTGTAGAATCGATTTTGAGTGAACCTCTAACTACTTTGGATTATTTTTCAGATCTACAGAGAATGCGCATGTGAAAACAAACCTGGTACATAAACTGCATCGCATAAGCTCGTATGGGGTTTTGAGATTATCGGATTTCAAAGAGCTACTTACAGCAGATGAGTACAGAGCTTGTGAGACAAGACCAAAACCATACCCATGGTATCCGTTGACTTCAGATGTCTTCATCAAATTCTTGAATCGGATAAGACTTGTTTTCACGTCAATATGATATGTTGAATTTTCTTTCGTAATTTATGTAGCGTAGTCTTATTTGTGACGTGATATGTGCAGCAAGATGTCTTCGCCGCTGCAGATGAAGCTGCTCGTCTATACATGGAGAAGACTGCAAAGACAGACCGTACTGCTCGTGGCATACACGATGCAATGGAAAGTGCCTCACAGGCAAGAGTGAAGTCCTATCGAACAGAGTTTGACAAAATGATAAGCGTGGCCAATCCCAAGCATGGCCCAAAGTTCCTGGAAGCGGTGAGAGAATTACTTTGCCCTCATATTCACTCAACTTATTGTGGACCCTAACCCATGGTGAATGCGCACTCTCTGTATTTCTATTAGTCTTCATAGAAGTGTCGCTTTCCTCTCTACCAAGACTCCAACTAATAACAAGCGATATTGTTGTCTGTATTAGAATCTCGTAGTTTCATATCATAGTCAATATTTTATCCATAAAATTGTCATTGTTGGAACTTGACTCCATAATTTAGAAAATAAAGTCTTGTCTCCTTAACGATGTGAGCCCTTTACCAAATTTATAAAGTCAAATAAGTTATTGTCTTTAAACCAATGAGTTGATTATATATGAATTCCAGATATATTACCATTGGAGCCAGTTTGAGAAGCCTGAGATGTCACTTGAGAAGCTCCAGAGGATTTCAACTACAATTGTGGAACCCCAGTTCAAGACAAAGTGGTTGAATTGGTGGAACTCCGGAGATATGAATCGTGTAGCGTTGCGATTTCCAGCAATTGGTGTCACAGATGACAAACTGGAAGCCTGGTTGACAAAGGCTACTTTCTGGGCTCAGGTGAGCTATTTGATTTGAGATGTTCCGATCTCAGCTGTTAATTGCCCAATCTAAGCTGCTAAACAGTACATCGAGGTATTTGTACTTGTCATGCAACTAATTTGTATATTAATCATGCTTGTAGTTGGAGTTTGTTATCGTTCAAGCTGTGAACGAGACAATGAAGTTAGAGGGGATTATGGTGGATTGGAAAGAGAGAGATGATGTGGACGAAATTGAGGAGTACATTGAGAAATACCGCATTATACTGTGGGATCAAGCTTTCTTTTTCTTTTTCTGAAAGTCAGGAGAATACTATCGGTCAAAGCCATTTCTTTCTCAAGATGGAGCTAAGAGAGCAATGCAACGTCTTCAGTATCGGTACATTTTTTACTGACCTTCTCAACTGAAATTTCATACGACCCAAGTGATGTCGATTAAATGTTAGAATTGGGCATAAGGCATAAGCTGGATATGATATGGCCTCCTCGGCACCGAGGAGGCTGTTTTGGTGACTTACATAACATATTGCTTGGCTTGGCTGAACAACGGGAATTTTTTAGGATTTAATTTTTCGAAAAATTGACAGTTTTTTAGTTGTTTTAGTATTCAATATCCATTTTTAGTTGGATTGATTTTATAATTTAATTCCATTTATGAACTTGATCTTTATATATTGACCTTGACATATTGCATTTTAGACGTCGATAATGGTCGACAGAGTAAACCGATTGTTTTGTCCTCTGATACCTTGAATGGCTTACTTGATATGGCAAGTACTTAAATTCCCAGAGGATTATAATTATCATATTATTCTCTAACTTTGCATTTATCTATGCTGAAGGTACTTCAAAAGGGAGCTCCTTGGAAAGAAAGCAATCGAGAAGAAGTCTTTTCCAAAATTATTTGGAGGTTGGTTGGAGAAAACATTGAAGGATGCATATATGTTTACATCTGGACAGGTACGTGGATTCAACACTATCCAGCACACAGCATGTCCATGGTATTTGGAATGCCCGAAGAAGTTCGTTCCGAGCGAAGAAGAATCTGAGAAGGCTCTTCAGGCATCCTCAACCCCAATGCCTATGGAAGATTCTGATGCAGATATGAGTGAGGATCCCCCATCCGAGACAGAGTTGAAGAAAACTACCAAGAAAGGTAGAATGACTAAAGGTTCAAAGAAGACAACTGAGACCAAGAAGGCAATTGAGACCAAGAAGGCCTCAGATAGTAGTTCAAAAGGCAAGGGTAAGGATGCTGCAGTAGTTATTGTGAGTGCTTCGGAGACTATTTATGTGGCCCCCATTAACCCTGGCATGTTTAGTAATTCAACACATTGTCTCCCAGAATCGCTTTCAATGTCCACGGAGATCTTTGCACCATCTCAGCTTTATGAGAAGACTGCTAAACGCATTGACACACATGGAGTAGATGCCAAAGTCCTCCTGTTGAAGACTTCTGTTCACTCTATCATGCAGTTCATGGTCAAGAACCAGAAACCTTCCCCTGAGTTCTCACAGCTTTTGACATTTGCTCAGAAGGTTTGGCTCTAATGCTCTTCTGTATTTCCTTAAATTCTTCGTCATATTCTTTATCGCGTGCCAATACATGTTCTATATATAGTTCTCATTCTGTTGGTAAATGCATAGGTGGGTCGTGGTCATCAACAACTCCTTGGCGGTGTGCCCAAGAGAGAGGCTTGTCTTGATCTTATCGTGGCAGATGTGCCAGATGGTCTTCGAGTCCCAGATATGGGATCTTCGGTCCCTACATGGAATACATTAGCAGAGGATTGGCCAGAATCCATTTTTGAGGTGGCTCGTAATACTCTCCAAGATGATGGGGCGGTTATGCTTTTCCACCCTGATATTCCAGATGTCCGGCTAGCAACGGATGCTCTTGCAGAAGCTTACGGTTTAACCACGTTGTATGATTGGTGGGGCGTCAACGATATGGTACTCACATCATACAGAGACCACACTCGCACGGTAATAGTTTAAAGCCTTTCTATTCCATCGATTTATCTTTTTATCCTTCGCATTTCATTATTGGGTCAATTTTGTATCATTTGAGACTTTTCTTCGAAGATGGTGTTTCTGTATTCACCAATTATTCACTGTTCGCTTTGAACTTCAGCGCATTCTGTGTCTTTACTTCATGGGGACGTTACTGATTTTTCTCCTGCTAATATGTTTATATTTCTTTTTCAGACTAAGCGGTTTTGGATTATCCTTTACGTGAAGGAGTCATACTTTGACAATCCAGTTCAGTCTAACTTCTCTATTGAAGTCAACCGGGAACTCAGTAATTTGGGCACTGATATTGTGGGGCAAGGTGCCCTTTACAACTACACTAATTCAGTTACGGCCTTGAAGAACGGGGATAATATGTGGAGAGGAGCTCGTGAAAAAGACCCAGTTCTTTTGCAACTTCTTATTGAGAGCTTTTCCAAACCTGGGGATGTAGTGTTGGATTGCAATGCATCAACTGGTAAAATCTTCACTCTTGATTTGTTTTTAGTTTTTGTGAGTTTCTACCTTTCACCAATTTGCTTTGGTTTTAATGCGACGTATTTGATTTTTTCTAGGCTCTAGCGTTCACGCTTGCCGTCGAAGTGGACGTCACCTCATTGCTCTCGAGTCCGATGAAGAAATCTTTGAGGTTGTTCTAGTTCCACTCTGCACTGCGGTTTCCTCCGAGGGCTCCATGGGGAAAAAACGGAAGGCACCATCAGCTTCAAAAGGCACCCCAATGGAAAGAGCTATGAAGAGGATTGCGAAGAATCGCATGTGTACGTAAGTTTTACCCTTTTTTTATTTGCATCTATTTCAATTTTATTTCCTTCAACAATAAAAACTAATTTCTTTTCATTGTTTTCCATCTCTACAGGTTGGTAGACTTAATTCCAAGTCCTCCAAGTCCGTTGTCATTACCATGTTACATTGAGGCAATGGCCATTGACCTAGCGAACGTGGATAGTCCTACAAAAGTCAGTACTTTACCTCGGTATGATCCGAATGTGCGTAGGTACATTGACTATGAGGCAAAAGAGGTTACTGTTGTTACTAGCAGCACTGAGAGCGGATTTAGTGCCACTTCGAGTGATGCATCTTTTGTGTGTGGTAGCAGTTCAACATATGTTTCTAAGTCATGACTCTTGTCATTGTATGCTTTCCTTAATTCCATGTAGTGAGACTAAAAGGGCCACTACACTTTATTTTGGTACTTTATCTTGTCTAATTGTCTTTCATTGCTTCCATGTCTTTAGAACTTCACTGATAATGGATTCTTTCAATATGCTTGATATCGTTCGCCACCTCTCTTATATACCATCATCATAATGCCTTTTTGGTGTTTTTAGAAATTCATACAATACATTAAGTCATATCTCTTTGTGTCTACTTGGTTCTTTTGTATTGTTTACCACCAATTTGTGTCGCTGCATGTATTGCAAAATGTTTAGTAACCCCTCAACACATTGGGGGCTGAAATAATGACCCTGGGGTTGTAGCAAATATTTTTTGAAAGTCTGGATCTTCAAATCTTTTTTGATAGGATTACGCACCTCATGACAACCTTATTTATGCCCAAAATATAGAAACTTGTGTTGAGGTAGGGTTGTAATAGAGCTCAACCCACCTCAATACCCACAAAAAATTAAAACTTGTTTTGAGGATATTGTGTTTATGCCCCTAAAAGAATTTCACTATTGAAAAACAAAACATTGAAATTAACACAAAATCTTTGAGGGCCGAAAGGCCTCCTCGGTACCGAGGAGGCCTTTTGGCCGTCAAAGTTTTTGTGTAGGGCAAAAGGCCTCCTCGGTACCGAGGAGGCCTTCTCGCCGTCATAATTTACTTGCAATTTCAGACCTAAACAGTAAAAAAAAAGCAACAATCAAGCCCCACACATATTTACATTTTGGGGGGGGGGATATTTCATTCATCCTTATTAATCCACATTCATCCACATTCATCTTTACCAATTTATCATCCATCCGCTTCCGTTCGACTTTTTGGAAATAATGATTTCTACTATTTCGAATCTCCCCTTTTGCCAACAATTATTTTGTTTTTTTCCACGGATATGGGGGCTAGTTTTAACCAAATTACACACTTTTAATCACCTGAATTCCGTGGTCATAGGGTACTGCATCCAACTCAAAAAAAATTCTCATTGCTCACTGCTCACACCGCACTGCTCATTGCTCACTGCTCACTGCTCACATTCTAGCATTCCTGCATAGCTAACTAGAATTTATTTGGGTTGAATCTAATTCTTTCAAAAAGGCAACATGCCACTTCCCTCAAATGGCAAATGTAATTAGAACTCATCAATTTTGATATTAGCATAGGAATAAATTTGATTTACATCAATAATGTTTGAAAGGAATTATAAATTAGAATTGGAAATGGTACTTTTGTTGTAATGGTTTTAAAACACCATGTGAATAGAAGGCCCTCATTTCCAAAAGTCTATTTACCTTGGACCTAATGTACTTAAAAGTTGACCTTTATCCAAAACTACTGAGTTTTTAGTCCTAGTTATCAATCTTCAAAATCCAATTTCATTCAATGTAGCAACATATGTATTTCATCCAACAAAGTCAATTACAAAAATTCATCCAAATCCATTCATCCCCATTCATCCTCTTCAAATGCATTTATAGCCATATGTTCATACTTTAAACTTTGAACATAGGTATCTTATAGAGAAGATTTTTAGATTTTTCAAAAGCTTTCCTAAAAACGCTCATTGCTTGTCTTTAACATTCATATTTTTTTCATTTTTCATCTATCCAATACCCCTTCAAAAGAGTTTTTGACTCTTTTTGAGGGCATTTCAATTTTTTTATGTCAAATCATACAAGAGACAATATGGAACTTAGTGAGTTGGAACTTAGGACTTCATAGTATGATGCCTCCTTTACACTATAAAGTCCCAAATTCCACATTTTATATTTTTTATTCACCTTCCACAACCTAAGAAGTTGAGATTCAGCCTTGAACTTAGATTTAGAAAGTTGGAAGTTGGGATGTAATGTGAAGAGGCCTTAAATGTAAATGTTGTTAAAAGTTTCTTATAATAAAAAATTTCTTCCAAACATTCCTTGGAATTATTAGTCCTTGATATCAACATCTACTAGAATAGACAACTTCAATAAAGATTGGTCTTAGATTTCAAAGCTCTAAATAAGGTTTTGTAAAATAACCTCTTAGCTAGGACTCCTTGAAACTCAGGTAGCTTGACAACCATCTAAAATCTTAGACCTACTCTAATGTATTCATACTAAATTTGAGAGCTACGAGGCTTGGGCATTTGCAAAGTAATCTAAAATTTAAAAGTCTTCAATCTAGTACTTGAACATTACAAATTTGGCCTACCCAACTTTGCCAAAATGTCAAATAGGTGATTGCAAGAAACACTTGTCCTATTTTTTGTCCACTTGACCTTAGACGTGTAGTTTTTTGCTCATAACTTTTGAGTTGTATATCAAGTTTACATGAAATTTGAAATAAAAGTACATGTAATAGTTGTAGACACTAAATAATTTTTGGCATTGAAAAAATATATTTTACTATTTTTAAGCCCCTTCCAATTGGATGTCTACTTGGTCCATTTTGGAGGGGTTTAGTATTATTTGTTGGAATTTGAAGCTCAAAATCGGGATACAAAGACTTCTACTAATGTTACACAAGTACACAAAGAGTTTTTTCAAAAATAGTATATTGTCCACCTCACATGTGCTCAAAGTGCATTACCTTTGATCAAATGCAGATAATACAATTTTTTTTCCAAAGATGAAGATGGTTGAAAAGGAGCATCTTCAAATTAGGAAAAAAAGATTATTTTATTGAACTTTTTTACTATTTTCTAAAAACTAAACATCAAAGTGTTTATTTTCTTGGTATTTTTCATTGTGCTTTTTTTGTGCATAACTTTTAAAGATAAAATTTTCTAGGTCTGAATTTTCAAAGAAATACTATTTTTAATGCTTTACAAATTATCCATTTTATTTCATTTCATTTAGAAAAAAATTATATGAAATTTTCATAATAGCACTTGTTCACCAATTCTAATTTGGTGTGTGAGGGAAAATGCAATTTTCCAATCCAAATGGAAATTTGTCAAACTCTCATCAAACACACTTTTGCACCTAGAAATTACTCAATGTCAAGAACTATTTGCACTAGAAAAACTAGGTTGTACCTACTAAATTTTTCAAAATTTCTTCATTCTATGGCTTTGTCACTTTGTGATGATCAAACTTCCTCTAATGCAATACAATAGCTCGGTACTACTATACATTATATAGTTCTTATTAATTATAATTGAAGAATTTGCCACAATCTTAAAAACTCGTACCTATGCTGCTACAGTCCTAGTTCATAAAAGTTCTATGCATATGAACCTCACAATTTTAGTGCTCACATTCATTGTTGAAAATAGAATTAGAACATGGGATTCTATCGATTATGACCAATTTGTTACATGCAATGTTGATGTTGCCTAGTTTCAATTATGTAGAACTAGCTTACTTAGGTTTTGACAAAATTAGGTCTTAGACAGTTTCAATTACAACAACCTACCTTATGGTGGCCAAAGGCTTTACACTTCAATGACAAGCAAGTATTCGTAGTGATCAAAACTAAAGTGAAGACATTAGCAAAGGAGGGGGGGGCTTACAACAAGATGTTCCACTGAATTCATATCAGGAATTCCTAGTAGTGCATCTCATTGGAAAATAAACTCTCATTTCATCTTTGTCTCAATAAAGTTTCTAATCATTTTAGCAATTGATCAGATGATTGACACCAACAACTTTCATCCAAAGTTTTCTTCTCAAACATGACAACAACACAACAAACACTATATCCAAGATGTCTAGTAGATCCACCGTCCTTCTAGTAGAGACAACTGTCAAGTTTTTTTCTTTCAAATAAATTATCACCACCCAATGCCCCCATTTACAATGTTGACATATAAAAGTCACATTTGATTAAATTGTCGACAAACAGTCAACACCTATTACATTCTAAATTTAATATTATAACTAAAATAAGATTCCAATTAACATTGGCCAAAAATGTCATGCATACTCAGCATTTGTCGTGTACAACATGCAATGTTAGATGTCTATTAGACACCAAAATACGAAATTATATCTGACAAGACAACCTTGCTTTCATGTTTATAGCCAATTAATGGTAGAATCTCACAAAATTGGAACCAACAAAAAAAAAAAAAAACCTCAGATCTATACCTATGATTAGAGTTTAAAGATTTTGGCACTTAAAATCACATTTTTGGCACTTCAAAAATGTTATTTCCACAAACGAGACCATCTTGGGAAGCCTACCCACAACATGCGACACTCCAAATTGCACCAATTTAACAAGTACAAGGTTTTTGTCAAAAGATGAGTTGTAACCTTTATCCATACCCAACCAACTAAGAATTCATACTTAATGGATTGCTTGCTTGTATACAAAAAAAACTTAAAGAACTTACAATCCCCTTGGCTTAACAAGAAACAACAATCAAATCCACTCTCAAACTAGTCCCATGGTTTCTACGAGGCAAAGTATATGAAGAGTTTAGTTACCCTTGCATCTTTGTCCTTCATAAAGAATCTTGGTCCTCGGATTGAGTAGTTCAATTTCACAAAGAAGGGCTCCTATTACAACTGCAATTAACTGCCAAAAACTTAAGTAAGTAAAAAATTCAAGTATCAAACCTAGTTTGGTCCTCTAGTTTTTGTAAACCTACTGTATGGATTTATCAATGAGACCAAATCATTGATACTGTTAGTATCTAGTATCATAATGCACTTCATTTTTGTTGATTGCCAATTTTGTCATGATATTAGCAGGTATTTATAACATAGATCCCCCTAAACCTAAATCTATACCAATCCTACTGATAGAGCTCTCAACATATGCTAAAATTAGGTGCTCTTAACTGCACCACAAAACAAAATTGACATTGTTCAATTCAAACCAACATATACAAAGTTTCTGATTTCCATCTTCTAGACTATTTGCTATGCCTCACTCCATGCTTCAAGTAGTATTCATAGCTCTTACCACAAAGCATAAGACTTAGGGGTATTTCCTCTAGACAATGAAACACATTGTCTAATCAATTGCTTGCAAAATTATAAGAAGAATAGATGCTCCACTTACAAGAAGTTGTAGACAAATTTCCAACCAATGCATGCACATGCTGCTCATTGCAAAGAAGAGTTCTCTAGCACAATTTCAAGTCCACCCCACAATACTTTGTTGTCCAATAGTGATCCAGGAGGTCTAGAGAATTTTCCTCGTGATACCATAGAACAACACGAATGTTTCAACTCCCTAGGGCCTTCTTCAACGCTACAATATCCAATATGGCCAATCCCATCGAAGTCCAACTTTGTCTCAGTTGTCAACAATGTCCCAGATGTATACATAGTTCTTGAGTAGACAATTGCTTCCATAGATGTAGCTTTCCACCAATATTTGTAGCTCGCTTCATACTTTGCTTGAGGACCTATAATGTGCATCCATTGATTTTGGGATTTCAACTTGCCAACGAGATTCGGCACTAGGATTGGACTCATAGATGTGGTGATGGCATTGCTTGGAAACTTACTTTTAAACTTTAATAGAGATTCTTGATATCCAGGCACAATCTTTTTTAATGGTCTTGATGGATCCTTGAGTTGCGTAAAATTGCTACCGTCTCTTTTGACAATCAATTCCCTCCCTTTTAATCCAGTTTCAAAAATTTGCTTAATCTGCACTTCTCCACCATCTATAGGAATGTCTGAGATCCAAGTCAACTCAAACTTTGGCACAACCTCATTTTGTTCAATGGCCTTGTAAATACTAATGTGACGTGCCTTTGATACATTGTAAACTACCAAATAGTTGTGGTCATACACTTCATGAAGTTGACAGTTAAGAAGCCGATTTTCAAGATCCGGATATTCAACGTCAAGGGTGGAAATTTTATGAAACCCTCCTTTCGATGAATAACGTTGCCTAAGGATGTCTTGAAGCACTTCATCCTTCATTTGTTTAGTTTTCGAATCACGTGTTTCGTAACTAAAATTTAACCCATTACCAACCACTTGGGCACCACCAGAACGTGTAATCTTATTCTGTACTAGTACATTCAAAAGTATGATGTCATTTTGCAAGTCCATTGCATCAGCTGTACCATCATCTCTAGAGCTGGAAGTACCCATACTTTGATCCTCATTGGATTTAAACACTTGTTGATTGACTATTTCATTTGTTCCCCTTTGAAATGTTTGGTTGCAAGGAGCACAACTATTTGTGCCTGTTCCCCATTCTATGTCCAATCCAAGTTGATTGATATTACCAGTGTATTGGATTTGGCATGCAGACGCTTCCACTTCCACTTTCTCAGCATGTTTTGGATAAAACTCCATGTGGCCTTTGCCATTCCTCCAAGTTAATGTCAATCCTTTCCTTTTAATTGCACTAGCTAGTGCAATGATGAGAAGGGAACTACATTTTATGCCACTACTTTTTGAAAGGAATCTTGCTCCAGCAAGGTCACCAAATGCTTTTGCTGCACATTGTTTGTTTTCGCCAAAATCAAACTTGTAAGAAAAATCCCCCAAAACTCCAGAATAAGAGCTTCCATCTTCATGAATGTTGTCAACATGTATTTCTTTAGATGTCACTTGCACTCCAATGACACCAATGGTCTCATCAATAGCTAGATTTCCAAGATTTGATGCTTCGACACATTGATAATAGTATGCTTTAGTCAAATCATCTTGCACTATAACAAGTTGTGTGGAACCATCTGATGTCTTCATTGAAAAGTTTTGACACATTGCAATCATTCTTCGTGGATTAAGAGGAGCTCCATAATCGACAAAATCAAAAAATCTTGAGGTTTGAACTCCATTCTGGTTGCATTCTTTTTGCATCTTTTCAAATACCAAACCAACAACTGCTTTTAACATAGGCAAAAAATTCCCACCATGGGGGTCTTTAAACATATGCACTTTGAAATGATAAAGAAAAGTTGTTGGAAACAACACTGCAACAATACGGCCCTTGCTATATTCATCTTTTTGTTCACGGCTGAAGCTGAAAGGGCACATCTCTTCAAATGAAGAATATCGAATATACTTTTCTTGTAGGTATTGTGCCATGTTGAACTTCCTCAACAAATAAAAGTCTCTCATCGGTAATGACTCCAACAAGGGTTTCATCTGTCGTAGAGATAGTTTTGATTCCATCTGCAAAAATGATTGTCATCCACATTTATGAATGTTACTCAATTAATGACTCAAATAGTAATTCAAATATTCTCGTAAAATCACAACATATGAAATAAATCTCACTTGGAATTCACATCTCTATGGGACTAAGCTATATACTACATGAATGTCATCAACTTACTTCAAGCTTGTCTTGGTGCCATGATGTTTGATCACCATTGCATTCCTTCACTACAGGCATGTAATGGGAAATCTCCTCAAGTATGGCATGCAAATATCCTTCTTTAAAAATGGCATTTTTCTCAAACTCCAAACCATTGGATGGCCATGAGCTTTTTTGAAGTTCACTAAACTCTTCACAAAATTTTCCAACATCAATCCTACCTTGGCTAAGATTTTCTACCAAATCATTTGCCTTTCTTGATACTTGATTCTTTCCTTCACACAAAAAATCCAATGCTTCTCTCTCCGCTGCAATGTCCAAGGAACTCCCTTTTCCACCAAAGATACTAGCAGGAACACATGTGTTTTGAAGGTCATGTTGTGTCAACTTATAGAAAAGAGGGTACACTTTTAGAGTTGGATTACTTGTCTTCTTTGACTTTACAATTGTGCACAACTCAGACATCAATGATTTGGAATTCACATACATGTCTGATAGTACAACAATTGCTAGTTGACAATGATCCACAACTCCAGCAAAGTTGACTGAATCTTGGTCAACAACGTTGTAGTTTGATGATTTCAATTCCTTGCACAGCAACATTGCAAAATCTCTCATTTCGTTTGAATAACTGAGAAATAATTGAGGGCTGCAAGTATCGACATAGCACATGTCAATGAGTGCACAAAACAATGATAATGCCAATCAATGTATGGGGAGTATCGGCATTTAGTTACGAGCTAGCCAGTTGATTTTGAGAATTTCCGAATGGATTTCAAAATCTTCAGAAAAAACCTGATCATTTAAGAGGAAAATCAAAGAATATTCTCTATTTTATAAAGGCCTAGCCGAGAGAATACTTCAAACAACCGTTTGGTCTAAAAAAATGTAGGATTTTAGCCAGTTAAGCTAAAAATCTCCCCGGACTGTGATGCCAATGCAAACTAAGATTGATTCTTCAAGAGTTGAATTCCAAGACCAAAAACAGTTGAGGATAAAATCGTTAACACTACAAGTTTAGTATGATCTAGAAGCAATGAAATACATGCATACCGTTCATCTTTTGCTTCCATCTTTGAATTGTGTTTATCAAAGACCCTCTTGGAATATCCACACACTTCTTCAGTTGATCCTTCACCTTTCTCTAGTTGAAGTGTTCCAACATCCTAAAATAGCCAACACAACAACATTGAGTTCAAAGTGAGATACTCTAAAAACATTCCACTCTTCTAATTCATCAACCAAGACTACTAAATAAATGTCAATCAATAGTTAATTACATAAGGATTAAAATAAGAATTGTCAAAACAATGACAAATTTAAAATCAAAGTGTAACACAAATTAGACTTACATACCAAAAGGTATCACAAAAATCCTAATGAAATTACTATTGTATTTATCTATTTGCAAGGAAAAAACAATATTCCTCAAAAAAAAAATATATATCCATATTTTTGCAATGAAAATCACTCATATTTTCCATGGGATGAATTGAATTGAGAATTTTCATAAGAAATATAAAAAATTGTATGTTACATGGATGAGGGAGAAATTGTACAATTACCTGCTTCAAATCATGTGCATTGTCCACAATTGGAGAATCCGAAGTGGTACAAACAAGGCTCCATAATTCCTTTAGGGCCATTTTAGTATCAAGCATCAATTGATTCTTCATGAAGTCTTCGATTGCTTGACCCATGTTTAGCAAGCAAGATATGCTAATCTTCATTGTGGTCAAGGTGAAATTGTAGTTGACTAGGAGATCAATAAAAGCTACTTTTACTCGTGGATCATCAAACACTTTGCGTTCTTCAAGGTGAAACACTTGAAGGGCTTTGTTGATCTTCAAAGAATCAACTATTTCACATATACTAGATGTCTTCAAACATCCATTAATCATGGAGAAATGACTAAGCATCTTATTTGTGCGTAGCATCTGAGCAATAGATTCTACTACTTCACCACACTCATTGGGGGAGATTCCCGTATCAAGATAGTGAATAATATGAAGTTTTCTGAGGGAGATGTTAACATGAGGATCTCCATCTTTCTCTGCCATCAAGGGCCTCAACAAATGTTGTACGAAACATTTGTCCCACTCACGAAATTGCACTTTCAATTCCGTAAGGCTGGAAGTCTCATCCAAGAGTGCTTCCAAACAAGCAGCTACCTCACGATTATCGCCAAGATTCCGGCTGTCCCTTGGCCAACTCTCAAGTTCCAAAACTTGGAGGGTTTTGTTTTTCTTGAGAGAATCAAGTATTTCACATACTGCATCTGGATCCAAATCCGTAAATTTGATCGACAAACGATTCCATGTCTTGATTATGCGTAATTTTTGGGAATTATTCGTGGGTAATTCCCATCCTGTGAATTCATAACGTAGAATTTTGAAAGTGTAACGTTGGTCTTCTACAGACAAAATAGCATAACGCTTCCCATCAATGTAAGCCATCGAAAGCCCCAGCAAATACTTAATAAATCCCCTCAATCCCCGTGATCTTAAATAAATTTCATCAAGAGAAATCTCAGTCAACATTGCTCCCAAATAAAGAACGCCCTCAGGACTTATATCGTCAAACTCCAATGTAAAACTCTTGAGACTATGGTTCTCCGTCAGCATACCATATAAATCCTTTGCATCATAATCTGCAAGAGGTCCATCAGTTGATAAGACCAGGTTCTCCAAAACCCTGCTAGCACGTAGGCTCTTGCACAACTCACGCACCTCTGTCCCATTTGAAGCATGTATGGTCAAGCTAGTTAAGCCCACGCTCTCGCTGAGGGCTGCAATGATCATCAAACGACACTTGCGTAATTCTTCTTGATCAACCCTGTCCCCAGGCCATGATTCAATAGACAGCTTCTTCAAGGCACAATTCGACCGCTTCAACATATTTGCAATTCTGGTCGCCATTTCGATATTGAGAAAATTGTTGGAAATGACAAGACTAGCATTTTCCCGAAGACAATTGGAGTTCCAAAGGTAGAGTATCGATTCAGCTCTGCAAACATCAGGTCGAGATAAAAAACCGCTTGCGAATTCTGTGCCTTCACAATGTTCCAAACAATCATAGCAATCGAGAAGCTTGTAAAGAAGCTCGTGGATCTGGAAAAACTCTTCACCAGACGCCCGTTCAAGAAACCCATTGTTGGCTCCTTCAAATACTGAATGGTACAACACTAGACCTTCCCCTTCTTGTAACACTTCAAACAGGAGAAAAAGGAACTCATCAAGGGGGTGATGCACCCAATAACCAGATCGAGCATCAACATTCTCTTTCGTGCTCATCTCCTGGAGACTAGATTCCTTGAAATCCTCACTGAACGTACGTTTCTTGATAAAGAATTCGTCACTAGAACCATCCATGGTAGGCAGTTCACCAATATATTCTCGAAACTTTCTTGACCACTCCCAAATTTTATTTATCTGTAAAGAATCAGGCTCATAGAAATTCTTCTCAAAAGTATCGGCAATGTGGTTGAAACGCGTTTGATCAAAAGTGAGGTTGCTTTGAATGTCGCTACCATCCTCCAAGACTTGGCCGGAAACAAAATCTTTTCCAAGCCCCAATGTCTTAAGCACATCACCAGTGACTTTGAAATGATCTGCAATGTGCTCGCACTGAAGCTTGTTCACCAATACACTGCTCGAGATTTTGCAAACATTCTCAATGGACGCCCAAGCACTTTGGACCACTCGTGCTCGAAAAGTATGCTCTGATGTTCCTGCATCAAAATTCAAGCAACTCAAATCCGTTAAATCTTCCACAAAAAGAAAGGTCAATTTGAGCTTTATTTCTTTCTTTGCTTCCCACTTAATTACAAGAAAAAACATAAACCTGCACTTTCAAACAGTGCTAGTCCATGGCCCAATCCATAAACCCTCAATGCTATTGAATCATGACAATGAATAAAAGCAAACTAGTACCTAAATCCTAACCACAAAAATGGAAAAATTTCTGACAATGAAAATCGTGCTACTCTTACGACATACTTTCAAGCAACTTATTGCAGTGATGATCGCTTCAAGGCACAGAGTGATGCACCTCGGAGTACTGTAAAGCCATTCCAAAAAGAGTTTCAAATTGCTCTAACATTCTCTCCAGATGAGGCAAACAAGACTCAACCAACAATTTCAAAAAGGATGTTGGGACTAAGTTATCATCAGATGTCTTCTCATCCATCAGCTCAAAATAAAACTCATGGACGTTCCTCATCTTGGCAGTGAGGTCAAGGAAGAGATCCTGAATGTCCATCACATCCATAGTACTTGAAATCTCATTCTCGCCCATGGACTAGTACTGTTTTGTAACGAGTCAAATGAGATTGTAGTACACATGCTATCAACTTTAGCTTCTCACCAGGTTGCCATTTTGGATACTTTTCCATTCGAGCAAGAAACCCAGTTATTGCTGAACGGCCAACCGAGAGATCCACAATAGACATCTGAAGAAGATTGTCTTGATGTTTGCCATCGTCATCCGACTCGGAGGAGTCAAAAGAGTTAAAGATGCCAGAAGGGTCACGACCCAGAACCTCAGCTGCATCCGTAACAACAGAAGTTAGCTTTGCGCACAACACCAATATTTTAGTGAATCAGACCTTTATACATGAAGAGGAGTATAAATAGGCTAGATTCCGATCATAATGTCATTTACGAAACCCATGAAACCCACCAAGTCTTGGAAACGCAATTGCAAACTCAAATCTAACTCAAATGAAGCTTTTAAAGATCCATCCAACCAGTGGTCAATCATCAAAAATGGACTAGCCATTTGAACAATTTGAGAATTTGAAGTTCATGTTCATTACTTGCTCAAATCTTGTTCAAACCTCTCTCAAATGACGCAGACGAGGAGTCCATCTAATTGACCTTTGCATGCAGTTTCCAACAAGCTATCTCTCATCAAATTCCACCCCAAGTTCACATGTCCGTATTATAGTGAATGTTACGAATTTTGTGCATCTTGCATCTTGCGTCCGGAACAGAAGCAAATGACGAGTCCATCGTACTCGGCCACTCAAGAGCTTTTCAAAGAAGTATCATGAATTCATCACGTCATTCTCAGATTGAGACCATAGTGAATAATTGAAGTTGGTGGTTCAAAAGAGTTTAAGAACCATCCTATCCTATCTGTTAAATACACAGAGGTCACGATTTCATCAGTCACGTTCACATCCACACAGTTTTTCAATTATTTGTTCTTCATAAACCCAAATAACCAAACATCTTCTCAACGAAACCTTCCAGATCAAAAGTTTTGGTGTTGTCGCATTGCAACAGACTTCGTTCTGGTTGTAAGTAGATGATGTCATCATTTGGGGTTTCAGACTTTTGTAACCCTCATCCCTGTTATAAAAATCGGAAAGCGAAGAATTCTAACCTTAGATACACCGTAGAAGCACATCAGAATTCAATTAGAAGAATTTCAGCATCCTGTAGGACGAAAACTTACAGCTGGAGGGGGTAGAACCCTCCACATCTTTGTCTTCGCCACTGCGCATGCCACCAGCTCCGCGGCTTCCACCAGCCCCGCCCCAACCCCCATGTCCTTTAAATGGCAGTGTCGAATTCCAAAATCCCCGGCGCTTTTTCATTAAGGGAGTCACTAGACCGCAATCAATCACTAATCGGCAAGAATTGAACAACCAACTAGATCTCAAAAGATCCGAACGATTGCAATAACAACGCTTACAGACCGACTGCAGCCAGAGTGCCGCTGGAGGATTTCGACAACATGGCTACAGAGTTCTGAGCATTTCACTCCTCCAAATCTGACGCTGATCCAACATACACATCTAGTTGAAAGCTCTGCAGTCCGTCGTCGAAAAAGGATGAAGAACCCACCAGGTCACAGACGTGTGAATCGTAACTGCAAGTAAGCAGAGCAGCAGTTGTCAGTAGAGAGTCACATCTCTCTCAAGAGAGACAGTCGGTACATCACAAGAGAGACTTACCTCCGCTCGATACAAACTTTCATGTGTTGGGCTCAATTATCTTAGTCCCTTATTTGACCACTAAAAAGAGCACACAACAGATTTGCCAAAGGAGAAATGAACTCAAATGTAAGGGTATCACGAGAACAGGACCAGCCACAGATGCCAGAAGCCTAGCGAGTGACTGTCAAGAAATCTTTGTGTTGAGCCTGAAGGTGCTACAACGATCCAGGACACTAACAGAATTAGAAAAGGAGACTAACATGAGCACAGTAACACAAAATAACGACTCCAAATATACTGAACATTTGAACCAAATCCCTTCACGGTTGCAAAACCAATACTCCAGGGAAATGCACAAAACGCACAAAATCCGTAGAAGTTGAGAGTTCGTTCCTTCAAGAATCATCTCCTAAGCTTCATATACTCAGTAAAATTCACCAGCAGCCCTAGCGATGACATCAAACCACTCTCAAAGATCAAGCACCAAACCCTAAATAATGAACTCGCCCAGAGAGTTTCAAGCCCAGCGTTCACTCAGACCGAGCTTCAACGTCGCACAGTTCAGAACTCAAGCACGACGGTTATTGAAACTCACAATGTCGGAGCCACGCTAGTGCCTCTCCGTCCTCTTCGTGAGACCTCCAAAACTACAAAATCCGATGAAGAAACGCTCTCTCTGTCTGGCTCCAATTCTTCCTTGTAGCGAGACCCAAAACTTGATGTGTTCAACTCTAACCCCAACGTCACCAAAAGCTACTATTCTAAGCTTACGAAAGATGTGAATGTCTCTGTCTCGATCTCACTGGAGGAACCGTGAGTGCAAGCGCGGAACGAGCACCATCACAAGTAATTCAGCGTAGGGTTCACGTATGGAATCTTCTGCACCCGTTGAGCTCGAGCAAATGGTGGCAAGATGTTAATCTAAGGGTTAAGCTTATTGTGAGCTTAGATCTTTTGCAACTATCCCCCAGTCCCCCACTCTGCCTTTTCTAACCATTCGTCCACGACATTGAAAATTCCAAGTATATGGTAACACTAGCTACCACCACAGCGGGCCTCCGGGTCGTCGCTGCAACAGTAGCGCCAGCAAATGCGGGACCTCCACTGACTCTTCTCGAGTTTTAACATAGAAAACTTGCGTTGAAAGCGAATAAGAAAACAGCAGCGCCTGCACAAAACAATAGAATACAGATGGCGTGCTGCATCAGGCTCCGACTTCTTGGAGCAATTGGCGCCTGACCTCATCTTGTACTGCCTTGAGGCAGCAAAGTCGTGACTATAAAGAGGTACTTTTCCATTGAAAAATGGGGAAATTTGCTGCAACGCCAGTGGCAGTAATGGTCGGTGGCATGCGAGTAAATAACAAGACAGTACTGTAGTACTGTAGCGAAATTTTGACTGTGAAGTTGGACGGAACAGGTTGCGAACTGTATCACAGCTCTCCAAATCAACGTTGGATGATCAATGAGGAAGCCCAATAATGAGGCAGAATCTAATCATGCGTTTAACTATGAGCTTACTACACTAAAGATGATATTTAGTGTTGAGTGACATTTAGTGTTTTTACCCCCTACTAGCTACAACACTAAATCTGAACTTGTCCACAATTAGTGTTAGACTTGAATGTGCCGGCTGCAAACTTCAGAGCCTTGTAACTTTTGCAAAAATTCTTCAAATAAGGAAAATGAGATGTTTTTCGGCATTTACATTTTTTGTAGATGCCGAAAAACATCTCATTTTCCTGATTTGAAGAATTTTTGCAAAAGTTACAAGGCTCTGAAGTTTGCAGCCGCCTAGCCCTAATCGGTCCGATTCTGTCCGTGAACAGTGATATTCCGTCTGATATGACAACTCTAGTTCACATTTAGTGTTTGAATTGACATTTAATGTTACTTACTTTCATAGGGTAATTGGCTTTTAGTGTATGCCTTCGTATTTAGTGTACAAGACACTAAATATCATCTTTAGTGTAGCTAGGGTGTTACGTCCGACCTGATCAAGTTTGACAACTGGCATGATATGGCTCAAACATGAAGTAGTCTGAAATTTCCTACGCTATGAAGACTGCGAATCCCAATGTAAAACATATAAGGTAAACCAGCCTATGACGGGCCAACTGTCTAATGCAGACATCTACATAACCCCCCCCATTACAGTCCATTTCAGATTTTTGCTTCTACAATTTTAATTAGGTTAGTTATGTTCCATCCTCACCTGACGTTAGTGAGCAGCATTCGTTGAATACTGAAACCCGACAGTGAACTCCAAGCCGCATTAAAATAATGCGGTTAGAAGAGGGAGGAACTGTAATTAAGTAAAAATAAAGATTTTACTATAAGTGGACATGTCCGTTCAGACTGGTATTCACAAAAGTTACTTTCTGTCAGCCGCAGCAGAAAGGGCGGCCAACTAAGGACGTGGCCGTCACACTTGCTTCTTGTTTTAACTTTGTCAGAACGTCCTCTCCGCCGTTGGCGTTGTCGCTGCCGAAGGCTGTCATTGTCTTCGCACTGCTCCGTCGCAGTTGTTCAAGTTCTATCCAATTGTGATTGTGCCGTGTCGTTCTTCATGTTGTTGCCAGCCACCGTTCAGAATGTTGTGTGCCCATGTCGACTAATGCACATCGTGTAATTTCTTGAACGTCAACTTCCGAGAAAACGTAGTCGAGGATTTCTAAAGTTTTGTGCGTGCACAACATTTTTCATACAGGCGGGATCATCTTTGTTTTCCCCAATCCTCTGCGCTTGAACACCGTGTCACTCTGCTTTCCATAACAAATCGTTCATAAGCTGAATCAGGTAAGTGTGCTGTCCTTGTTTGTCACTGTTTTGGCCACAGAAATGCTGTGAATGCTGTGTTTGCCTTGCCAAAAATAGGAGTTTCGATGCATTCACATTAGGGTTTCGTCGTCACCAAGTGAGTCCGCATTTCCATAGGGATTGCGGAGCAGTATTTACTTTTTTATTTTAATCGAGCAGGATTTCTGTTTTGTTGTTTCAAATGTTGCATATGCTTCAAAAGAGTTCTTCCTCTTCCGTCCGTCCAAGTAATACTGCATTGTCCGCAATGACATTAAATTGCATATGTCTGTGCATGCGATCTCTACTTCTTTTATGCAGTGCAGTATGTATACGCAGCCGATGTCTTCGACTCCGACATTTTGCTGATGCCTTTTCTTCTTGTGATCACAGAGGCCATGGATCCCATGAACTGCCCAGTAGATTTGGTAGCGATTGCATCGGCTATTCTCTTGTTACTTCTGTGCACACAGTCATCGTTACAAATGATTACCATGGAGGAATCAGACGATGACAATATGTTCGAATTGGAAGAACTCCGTGAACCCAGTTACTCTTCTTCAGTGGATGCAACATTGGTTTCTACTGCGTCGCTTCATTCAATTCGCCTTTGCAGTCTTCTGCAGTTTCTGGGCGACGGCTTAGGCTACTGGGTGAAACCGAGAAGCACGACTTGGTTCTCAAAATTCCTGATGGAGCAGTACGACGAAGATCGGTGGTTTCAACTATTCAGGATGACCAAAGCCTCTGTCTTTCACTTGGCAGAATTACTGAAACCTACAATCCAGAAAAAAGACACTAGATACCGTTTGACCATTCCTTCCGTGGTCCGAGTAGCCTGTACTCTGTTCAAACTCACTCAAGGTGCCAGTTTGCTTGTGTACAGTGAGATGTTTGTTGTTGGTCGAAGCTCAGTATCAATGCTACTTCGGGATGTAATGCAAGCCATAAATGTTGTTTTACGGGCTGAAATTTCTTGGCCACAAGGGAACAAATTGAAGCAAGTTCAATCTGGTTTCAGACATCTCTGCAGTATTCCCAGAGTCGTAGGTGCCATTGATGGCACTCACGTAGCAATACTGAAGCCGAAAGTGGGAGCATCAGACTACTTCTACTTCAAATCAGGTGGCTTTACGATGAACTGTCAAGCAGTCATTGACAGTGACAAGAGATTTTTGGACTTGTTCCTCGGCATGTCTGGATCCACAAATGACTCACGCGTACTAAGGAGATCCACATTGTATCACAAAGGAAGTTGCAACACTTTGTGGGATGCTGATATCTCTTTCAATGGTTTCAATCCTTCTCTTCTAGGAGATGTGGGCTACCCTTGCCTGTCGTGGTTGATGTTACCACATCATGAGCATGGTGGGCTGTCAATTGCTCATTCTTTGTTCAATCGAAAGCACAGACGCGGCAGAGGAGTTGTTGAGAACGCTTTTGCTATTTTGAAACAAACATTTCGAGAACTACTTCACATAACTGACTTGGATGTCACATTTGTCCTTGACGTTATTCTCACGTGTTGTATTCTCCATAATATGCTGCTGAAGCAGTCCACTGACGATGTGGAACGTCTGCTAAATGTCCTGCGATTAGAGGGCTTCTCCGAGGAAAGGAATGCTACGGTACCCGGAACTTCCGATGTGGCTGACGAACTACATGATGAGTATCCTATCCTCCCGGGATTCCAGAAACGTCGTGACCTTGGGCTGTACCTTGTAGTCCAAAGAGGGTTGACAGCAACTTGAGAGGAGGTATGCAAACAGTGTACATAATTGAATTTTACATATTCCATTTGCCGTTTCAAAATCGATCTGTTGTCGTTACACAAAATTCAGTAGGGCACTGCTCTGGCATGTCTCGAATTATGCAGATACTGAAGCAGGTGAATAACATAAAACCACACTGACTAGCTATTGTACTATAATATGCATTATAATCTCACAGACTGTAATGTTTGTATGTGCAGGGAACTGAAGAGAGGATAAGCAATTCCAGTTTTCAAGGCAATCTAGTCTCCTGTATCACTGCCTAACAATGTCCACTATTTCTGTACATATATCTTCTTCTGTCGCTGCATTTTTCTCCGGCACACTCACGGGAAAGCACTATACAAGCATGCTTTCTCAATGAGGAGATGTAGACTGCTGCAGACCTGCGCTTAGAACGGCTGCAAGATTGGATAAGCATTGGACAACCTCTCCTTGTTTAAGTATTGACAATTTCGCATTCTCATTTGCTGCTTGTGCTGATTCTTGAAGTCTTCTGTTTTTGTTTCTCATGTACTGCATCTGCTCTGAGAAAAGCTTCAGCTGAATCTCCATTTTTGATCTCTCTACGTCCCGGCTGGACAGGGCCATTTCCTTCATTTCAGTCGCCATGGCTTCGCCTGTTGCCTTCGTAGCTGCTGCGACCAGTGTGTGCCCTGTCAGTGACCTTCGACGAACAATGGTGTTTCCTGGTCGCCTGAATACGGTTCTCTCTGCGCTGTCACTAGAGCTTATCACTTGCAGTGTGACTCCTACAGGTACAGTGCTTCTGACTCTCTGTGTTGCAGTGGAGGGTGCTTCCTCATTGCGGTTTAGCAAGGGTGAAGTGCATGGGAATTGCCGGGGACTGCTCATTGGGGAGAACGCACTAGTTGTATCCTCCGTTGTGTTGACGTCGGTGGAGGCAATGTCCATCGGATCATCAAAGTCTTCGTCACTCATTCTGTGCTCATCCTTCAATTCGGCGTTCATTGTTATGTGCTTGAAGTTACCATCCTCTGACGAAAGTAAGTCCCTAGAATGTGGTGGATTCATGGTGGGCCGTAGCATGAACCACTCATGAATATCATAGAATATTTCCTCTACGAATGTTTTCGGCAGACCATGGACTCTCCTGTCAGGTGGGCTCATCATCCAGTAGTCAGTAGAGTTTGTTCCTGTTCTTGCAAAGTAATCAGCAATTTTTTTGTAATCGGGGACCAACTGGTTCCACTTACTTTTGCAAGCCGCAGCATCACGCAAACAAGGAGAAAAACCTGCTTTCATGACACTATTACTGATGCGTGCCCATTTGTTTGAATCAGGATTCATTAAATCCCTGGCATCTGCAGTGTCTTCCTCTTCTAGAAACAGGAGGCGCTTTGCAGCTATAAGTGCCATCACTTCATCAGTCTGCCAATTCGGTCCTCGATCTTTCCGCACTTTTTTTGCTGGACTGATGTTGCATGCAAAATCAGTGGCACTACCTACACGACTGACTCCTACTGTACTCGTGACGGCAGCAACGAGAGCAACAGCAGGCTGTGAGTCTACAAGTGCCGCTACATGAATATGAGACAGGTCCATTCATGTGCCGCAAATCCATGAACATGAAGGTCATCACAGAGTTCGATTACTTCTTTATATCTGCGTTTTGCATATTAGGTTCTACTGTTGAGATTCAAGGTGACGCTAACAAGTACCCTCACTTTCTAGTACAGGAGTGCATCATTTTCTACAAATCAGTGCACTATTATAACAAGGAAGACATTTCAAAGAAAATCCACAGTGAACTCACTCTGGGAAAGTATGCCTGCTCGACGTGCACTTTGAGATGCGGCCATCAGAAGGTGAGCTGAGACAACGAAATCAACTTTAAGAAATTCTGAAATCCATTCACACTTCTGACTAGATCGTCGGAGTGCGTGTTTGTGTTTTGCAGGTTCCATCCAAACAAGAAGGAAATAATGAGGAACGTCCATGACTATCACTCACCGTCTGCCGCTGCAGCAGCTGCCGATCTTGCAACAGCGCGACCTCCGACGTCAGTGCGGCTGTCCAACGTCTGATTACTAAGGTGTCGTCCTTGCAGATTTCAACTGAAGCTAAACATTGCTTCACCACGAAATTCGTGACACTCCGTAAGTCACTGACACTGCTAGCATGCAGGGGATGCAATGCAAATTTCCGTCAGACACTCACGTCACTCTTGCACTGTAGACCTTGATGGCATGCAGGGCATGCACACCGAAGTTGCGTCCAACACTCACGGCAATCCTCAATTGTAGACATTGTGCATAATTCAAGATCAAATTCTTGTGTTTCCATCAGCAATTGCAATGATTTCTGTTGATCTTGTGCACTTTTTTTTATTTCCACTGAATTACATGTTTTTGACGGCTGCATTTATCAATTACAAAACTACATACGCAAGTGTAATTCTCCACAAACGAAGTGACGGCGTTCATCCTTAAAAAAGGAACTACAAGTAGCACTGACATCAGTGCTACTTAATTGGCCTCCATGACCTTCCATTAAGTAACACCGATAGTATAAGAGTGAAATCTACATTTCTTGCACTTCAAGGTGCTACTTTATAACTCATGAAACATGCATCAGTATTTTTATGTTCTTTTTCCGCTCCCGCTGACAGTATGTTCTTTGCCCAACGCCACGTCTGCGCCACATCTGCAGCCCTGTAGGATCGGCATTCCCGTACTTCCTTAGGTCTAAATGACTTCTCTTTTATGACTGTACCAACGACCATTACTTTGACTGGTAATGCCAAGTGTGAATGCACCTTTAGTGGCCCACATTAGTGCATTAGGTGGTTGTGATAGAATTAGTAATGACTGTCATAGGACACTTACACATTGTGAGTGTAAACTCATCATAAAGAATTGTTTTTTTATTCCTTTGTGTAATGGCCACATTAAAAATTCTTGTGGTTGTGTTAGGAAATCTAAAGACTGCATTAGGTGGTAAGATGACCATCATGAAGACATATTTTATTGATTTCAGATAGTCTACAGACTGTTTTGGAAAAATACTTAAAAAATTCATAACAAATTCCTACTGTGTCCAAAAACTAAAATTTTAACTGCTTCTTTCATTTCTCAAAGCTGTCTCTGCTAGAAAAAAATCTGATTTTATTTTGCTAATGGCAACATACCAAATCAGTCATTCTGCCTGTCATAGGCTGGTTTACCTTACTTTCCAAATCTTTCGACAAGCTTCCCATGTGGGCAACTGAACCTGCAAAAATTAAAAATATTAGAATGGGTAAAAAATAACTATAGTGTTGCTGGCTCATAAGCAGATCGACACTCATTCATTGAAAAAAAATACAGCGGTTTGGGACTCAAGAAAACAATTCATTCAAATTTTGGTAAAAAAAGTGTAATATTATAAGGTAAACCAGCCCATTGTGGTCATAATTTTGAGTCTGCCCTCATGCCATTGCTGAAAATTTTCAAGTTTTTTCTCACTTAAAGATAAGTGTGAGAAATAGTGAGACCAATTATTGAAATTTTATTTTTCAGACAAAGTGTGAATTAGTTATGTATTTTTGAAGTGATCTTCCCAACATGGTCTACAGGTTGTCCCATAACCAACAAAAAGTGTATTCAATATGCTCATCTTAATCACCTAAAGTGGTCACAATAATTTCTAATGTGGAATGCCATGAAAAATCACTTCCTACAGTGATTTACACTGAAAATTTGGGTATTCCTAATGAGGTCACTAATCACTCCATAGGTGTCAGGTTAGATATTGATTGTGGTCTGAAAAACCATCATGGGGTCATAAGATATCCACTATGGGTCATCTGACCGTAATAGACTGGTTTACCTTACGTAGAACCTCTCTTAATGCATATCCTCTTTGTGCATAACTTTCAGAACCAGAGATTGTAGGTGGGCTCAATTTGAAGAATATTCTAAACAATAGTGTTGGAAGTTGACATCTGTGAGGTGGCCATTCATTACACCTCTTCTGACATGCATAAACTTCTTTTAGTGCATAGTACAAACACCGTGCACTAAGGTAAACAGCCCATTACGGACCAAATGGGGAATTTGCCCACTTGTCATTTCTGAAATTTCTACTTTTTTTCCAGAGAAAGTCAAGTGATAAAAATGGTAAGAGCATTTGAAACTATGTATTTTTGACAAAGTGTGAATTTGTTATGAATTTTTGAAGTGTTTAGCCCACCACAACTTAAGAGAGTCTATAGACTACCCCAAAACCAACCAAAATTGATCCATAACGCTCATCTTACTCACCTATTGCGGTCACAATATTTTCTAACATAGAAGACGTGAAAAAGGCACTTCTTACAATGAACTAACACCAAAAAATTGAAAGTTCCTATTGTAGTCACTAATCACTCCATTTTAGTTAGCTAAGACATTGAATGTGGCCCAAATCTCAATCATTAAAAGAAAACTGTAATGGGGTCATTTTTATGAGTCCGTAATGGGTTGTTTTACCTTAATCAGAGGAGGGCTTGAAAGTCCTTTGTGTTTGTATAGTGTATTATGAACACAGTGGTATTTGACCAGAAAAACATTGACCAAAAATTGTTCAGTACAAAGTAACTTAATGATCATGGTAGTATATAAATAACAATATATCACAATTCATACATTGAACCCCAATTAAAAAATTATAAGGCTAAATATGGGTCGTATAGAAGGACGCTGAGGGCCTTTCAAGGGCTAAGAGAGATTCTACCTATATTTGGCATTCATCAAACATGTTTAGTAAATACATTCATAACATTGTTAACCAATCTAAACCATTTCCCTTTAGAGATTGGGATAATCCTTTTTGGATTTGTGAGATTGTGGATTTAGTTTACTTTGTAGAAAGTCATTAGTTGGTTAAGAAGTTGCAACATTGGTGTCATTGATTGACTGGAAAGTTGTAAAGTTCTTGCTTTCTAGGTGAGTAATAGGGAACCCAATTGTGACAGATAATTTTATGTTTGAGTCAAGTATTAACTTATCAACCTAAGGTAGAACAACCCATTGAGGTCAAATGACCCACAATGGACACCTAGGGAATGGCCCCATTATGGGGTTTTTCAGTTTGTGAGATTTTGGCTTCAATGCATGTCTTGCATGACAATAGTAATGGAGTGATTAGTGACTTCATTAGGAACTTCCAACTTTTTTAGTGTGAATTCATTGTAAGAATTGGCTTTTTATGCCTTCCTTGTAAGAAAATACTTTGATTGCTTTAGGTGAGCAAAATGAGCATGATGGATTCAGATTTTGTTGGGTTCTAAGGTAGTCTCCAGACTCTTTTGGACCATGATGCATTGAACACTTCAAAAATCCATAGCAAATTCATACTTTCTCAAAAAAACATAATTTCAAATGCTCTCACTATTTCTCACACTTGTTCTACAGTGTGAAGAAACTTTGAAAAATTTAATCCCAGATATTTCATCCCACAAAATTAGTCTGGGAAGGGCCCTGGCAAGTGCACTGAAACAGAATCAAAAGCCTCAGCAAATTGGGATTCCTGCCTGTTTGGTCACCCATACCATTCAATTCCAGAATAAGGACCGAAGATTATTATTAACCCAGACGGAGCTTTCAGTTGGTGACTGACTGACTGACTAACTGACGGGAGGGGCAAGAAGTGTTTTATCTCTTTTATTTAATTTTATTTAAAATTAAAACTGGACATATAGTGCAACCCACACCAATTGAATGCTTCCAGAGTTGCAGGGCCCTGAGCAGACGACCATTAGAGCAAGAGACGGAGTGCATAAGTGAGCGGATCCGATGGTGGCGCCCACCAGTCCACCAGTCGCAGAGGATGTACCCATTGGGCAGTTCACTGGGAGTCATATCTTCTCTGCCACTAGATTTCTGCATGAAGGGCAGCTGTAGATTTTACAGTCAGGCGCATTATGGGTGGCCTTATCTGCCACTGGGAAGATGGTCATTGGAGCACCGACCTGCATGATTTCCAGGGACTTCCGTCCCCTTCCGTTGCCTTCAGTTCAGTTGGTTCGGGACTCTGTTCGTTCGTTGTTGGATGGACGAAAAGCCCCTTTGACCTTGGCACCTCCTCAATGCGCGTGAAATAAGGGAAAGGAAGTCTGACAGTGGCAATCAGGGGTACAATATGAGCTTACTAGCTAGGGTGTTACGTCCGACCTGATCGAGTCAGTTCAACTGATGCGGCTCAAACCTGAAGCAGCCTGAAATTTCGTACGCTACGAAGACTGCGAATCCCAATGTAAAACATATGTTGTTCCATTTGAATTCTGGAGCACATTCAGCAGTGCCGGTTTCTAACAACTGGAGCCAGTTTGGAGCGAGCTTTCATTTGAGCTTTCATTTGATTCATTAACCGTGGTTGATGCAAGCAGTGAGAGTGAATAGGATTGAAGTTGTAAAAAAATCTGGCACTCATCTGCAAATTGATCTGAAATGGGCAATTTCGTTATAATGGCAAAATTCTGCAACTTTGGCAATTTTTACAGTTGAGATTGGTTGTTCTAAAACGTACAATAGTCCTAAAAGTCTGAAATCTATATGATTCCTAGATGTCTGAAATCTATGCTTTTCATAGATGGCACATTCATGGGTTAGACCATGCGGTCTGAAATCTAAACTAGTCCTAGATTTTTTGAAGTCTATATCTATCCTAGATGGCATTTTTACGGTTCAAACCAAGTGGTTTGAAAATGGCACATGGAATACCGCCATTTTAACAAGGGCTACAACGCATTTGATCTTGCAATCCTTTTCATCAAAGGGGGATCCATGTAAAAGGTGTGGTCCTCTATTTTAGGGCATTAATGGTGAACATTCTCAACTAATTTGGGGTCTCCAATTCCAAATATAAGAATTCAAATTTGACAAATTTGATCATCTAAATATTTACAAAATTTAAGCCTTGGGGAGTGATGTATTTTACTTGTTGAAAAAATATTTTCATTAGAACTCTAGCAATTGAAGTCAAGATAAATGACCTCGTTGTGGGAAGAACATTTATCTTGCACCGATGGGACATTGAAAGTTTCCTAAATTTTTCTCACATATGGACAAATGTGAAAGAAGGTGGTAGCAAATTATAATTCTATTTTTTTGACAAAGTATGAATTAATTATGAATTTTGAAGTGTGTCGTGTAGACAGCCCACAAGAGTCACTAGAACTCCTTCAATGAACATAATACGCATCCATCATTGACACTAACTCACTCCATTATTGTCATTCAACATTGATTATGGCCAATCTTTATGCTATTGTGTCTTACCTCTATAAGGATATCAAGGACTAAAAGTATCCCATAAATGATGTTCTAAGAAACTATAGAAAAGAAGAATGCACCTATCTATTCAGGAATTTGTAATATTTTGGTTGACTATCTTAGTGAGAGGGTGTTTTTTTTCAAGGTTAATTTAAACTATTCAAAAATAGAGGTTTTATGTTGAATGCATGACTAAAATGGATTCATTTCTAGCTACCTAGAATGGATATCTTTTCATATAGGGTCTACTTGCATTCATATGGTTCGATCTAATGGTGGAGGGCAATTTTAACATTCAAAATAATTTCTTTTATTTATGAGTAAAACTAATAAAATAATTTTTTTGAAGTAAAGTTTATACTTAATTGAATTTTTTTTTAATCGCTTAAAATGAACATTTTATTGAAGTTTGAAGTCAAGCATCTATAACCAAGATTATTTTTAATTAAACGTATAGTGACATAGAAATTTACTTATAGTCTAATATTATATATTATATTATGTACTTCTCTTCTAAAATTTTCAATATTTAAAAACATGTGTAGTATTTGATATGAATTTTCTTCAATGTTTCTTCAAATATTTATGGTGGTTTGGATTTTTTACAAAATAATGTGATTTCATCTTTGATAAAAAAAATAACGCAAAAATTTCACTAATAAATAGTGCCAATTTGGAGGATATACAATGATGGTTTTGAAGTTTGACAACAATCATGACCTTCATTGATTTAGGGTTTAGCCAAAGTAACCAAATGATTGTTCAATGTATACTAGAAATCTAGTATTCACAAATTCAATTTTCAATGAACGTCTTAAATTTTTGATACAAGATTTGAACATATAATCATCACCATGGTGGAATTTTTTTTCCTGATCAGATGCCTAGATCAAAAGTTAGGTTGTCTACAATTTGTTTTGGACAATACAGACAACTTTAGGCAACATGTGCAAAACTTTTCTTCTACTTCTAAATTTTGGTAGGCATAAAACTAACATGATATAGGATGTAATTGTAAAAAAAACATGTATAGAAAAAAATTTCATGAATTAAAGTCTATTGACTCTATTAGGCAAGCTAAGAAAAAATTATTTCTTTTAGCTTTAATTGGTTGAAGTTTCTAAATTTTTTAACAAATTTCCTCATTAGTCTAGCACAAATTACTGTAATCAGGTTTTTTTAATTATTTTTATTTTCTCCCATTGTCCTAAAATGTGGCAATTTTTGAGAATTCTTGCCTAAAATGTGCCCTAGTCCTCTAGAAGTTAATACAAGCCATTAGATGTGTTTTTAACCTTAAAATGCTTGAGAAGACAATTTTTAACAATAGGATGATTTCAAAGGCTTAAAGGATAGAAAATAATAGTTTTTCATTCAAAATTGTTGTGAGAAATGCTTGGGTGAAAGAAATTTGGCTAGTATACCATTTTTGTTAACCTCTAAAGGACCAAGGGTATTTGAGCATAGTCCTCGTTTTCTTGACTAGCTCTTGTAATAAGCATAATTCCTCATTTGTATGGAATAATTTTGATGATCTCCGCCATTGAAATGAAAGAAGACTTCTTTAACTTTCCTATAAAAAAAGAGATCAACAAAATTGCACAATTTTTGAGAAAATGCCACTGTTGGCAAGATTGATGAAAGATGTTCGGTTAGGGAGTACTTTGTATGTACACTGAAATCAAAATGCTGAAATTGGAATGCTCAAAAGTTTTCTAAAAATTCTGATTCTTTTTCCACATGTGACATATTATTATAATATTGATGTGTAATTTTTTAAAATCATTTTGAGGTGTAGAAAAATATATATGAGAATCTAAAGTAATGGCCCAATGTGCCTTTTCCATTCTTAAAAAATTCACTATAAATTGCACACTCAATCACTTCTTGATCGGATTGCACCAATGGATTTAGTAGAAAAAATCATCTAAGGTCTCTTTGTTGCTTACAAACTGTTAGAGAGGTTCACATATGAATTTTTTTACAAATGTAGTTGTAGAAGCCATGTGTGTGGCCTCATGGTCCTTTAGGGATTATCCCCTAAATACTTCACCATTCATACATTGGATGTGATGAATGTTGTAGAAAGTGCACTTCATCCAATTAATATTTATTGAAGAAGCTTCAAGAAAAATTATGCAATATATCAATGGAAAGAAGAAAGAATGATTTATATGACATAAATACGTTAGAGAAGTTTTAATTATTTACTATGAGTTTTTTTAAAGTAATCCTATTATCTATAATTCAAGCACTTAAAGGGTTAAAATGGCAAGACTTCAAGAAATTTGCAAATTCCTAATACGTGTAGACCTAAAACTTCATTCCACTAAAGTCCTAGCTTTTACATTTGTGTATATTAGAAATATTATACTTTTAGAACTCATATTTGTTAGAATAGCATGGAAATGTGCCATTTTATCCCCTGAGAGATTCACCTTCTACTAGATGGATTACAAAGGTTTTCAAGAGCTTAATATTGTAGGTGCTATGTAAAATGAATGAAGCACATCCTTAGTATGTTGAAAACAACAATTTTTGTCTATTCTTTAGCAATGTACCAATTTTAATACTTCATAAGTTTTTTCACAAGGTTTTGAATCAATTCATGTGAAATTAGTAAGAAGAATTTCAATTTTCTTAAAAATGAAGATCTTGAAGCTATGCAATTTCAGCAATATGATTGAGACATGCAATCAAGGCATTAGGAAAAATTTAGGGCCTACAGAAAGCTACAAGATTGCATGCCTATAGTGCAATTTTAGCAGATTTTTAATTTTTAAATTTTTAAATTTTTTAAATTTTTAATTTAGGAATCTGATGGGACACGACTAGTGCTATGTCAGATTGATAATTACAAAAGTATTTTTCAATTTTTTAATTTTTCTTTCCAAAATTTAAAAAAAATATTTAAAAATACTTAAGAAAATATAAAATATAAAAAAATATTTTAATTTTAATTTTTTATATTTTAATATATTTTATTTTTTGGGCCCCTGTAGGATTCAGATTTTTTGTAATGGGCTTTCCATTCAAAGGCAAGCAATTTTTTTTGTGGTGGTCCAACCTTATTTTGTAGTTTTAAGTTAAGGATGTTTGGCTTACTATGTACCAAAAAGATGCAAATGTCCTATCCTGCCCCTCCACCTGAAAAATCCCCTACCATTGGATGAAAAAATAAATAAGTGAAACTTTCCCCTATGCCATCGGATGAGAAAAGAAATAACTGAAACTACCGTCCATACCATCCATCTGGTGTTTTTTCCGACATCTGATGATGTTCAACAAGAGTCGTTGGATCTAGGAAGGAAATTAGGACCTCCCCCTATTGCTTTTGAAGTATTATAGTCCAAAATGTCATTAAGGTATAGAAATCCCAACCATACAATCTTGTAGTGTATGTGTTGTAAATGATGTGACTGAAATTTGGAATTGTTTGGCCACATAGATTGCAAGATTATAATGTTTTAGTGTAGAAAAAGGATGCTGAAATTTTCCTAGGAACACATTTGGAGGTGAAATTAGATTTCTTAACATACTCAAATGAAAAAAATTAAACTATGCAGTGCTTCAAAACCAGCATACATTGGTGAAAGAAAGCATCAATCAATTAACTCATTGTGTGCAAAATGGCTTTGAAATGTTAAAAAATAGCAACAAAAAGTTGCAAAAATACATCCAAGGTTGAATCTCCTACTAAATGCTTCTTAGTCACTTGTAACTTCTTGGAGTGGTATGAAATTTTAACCACACAAACTAAGCTAGTATGCACAACTTTTCCAAAAATATTTTATTGGTAATGAGCATTGTGTGAAGAAGAAATAGACTATCAAAGTTCACCTTAATCCAAAAATGTTCAAATTTAGAACTTCAAATTGCTCCCAAACATTCAAAATACTTTGGATTGGCATGAAAATTTTACCACAACAACTAGACTTCAAGGGGAATATAGCCCAACAAATTTGATTGAAAACGAACATTGGATGAAGGAGATACAAGCCCCCAAAGTTGCAGCCACCTAAATGCAATTTGATGAACTCAAATTGAACCCGTAAACTCTAAATGGCTTCCAAAAGATCAGTACATCTTAGATTGATCTCAAAAATTTACCATCCAAGTTACACTAAATAGTGAAATTAGGTTGCCCTCACTAAATTGAATATATATTGTTATTGTAGAAGGATGCAGTAATGCAAGAACCATGTGTGTTGCATGGGTTGGTGCATTGGTTCATGGTCCAAGTTTAGAGAGTCACATGTGCCTCCATGTGGACAAGCAGTGAGTCACGAGGTCATTTTCTTTGAGTAAGGCAACCTAAGGTAACAGGTCCAGAAATCTCCCACCTAAGAGCTAAAGCTGAATTTTGGAAAGGCAAAACTTCTTGAAATATTATTCAGTAATTTTCCTTGAAAGAGAAGTGGATTTGGCATCTAACCTAAGTCGTTTCATATTTTTTGGAGCTTTTTTAAATTAGTTATGAAATTTTGAAGTTGAACTAGCATAGGGCTCCAAAATCGTCCACCCCTGAAATGTGCACTGTTTGTACATCAGTGAAGGCTATGAAAAAACAGCATGTACAAATCGTGTACATTTTACAGGTGGGTGGTTCTTAATGTCCGAACTATTCTCGAGCCTGTTTACTTTAATTGTTAAAGGCAACCCAATTTTCACTATTTAGTGTAGCAGACAGAGCGCAGGTTTGCTAACAAGTTGATCCCCTTGGGCGGTGAGGGGTTAAACGATGAGATGCCTCAGACATTTTTATTAATCTAGTAGAATGGAGTTGTTGTGTGGAAATCAAGAATTGCGTTGATCTCAGGATATCTTACAAGAAGTGAATGGCATCCTGTGACAACACTACAGTGAGCATTTCCGAAAGGTATCTTCCAGGTAACACAGAACAATCGCCATTGCATTGCTTCCTGCAAGTTCTACGCAATAGAAGCTTGCAAAATTGAACTTACTAGACTGTTTGGTAATTGGATGGCGAATTCGGAGGACCGGGAGGGATGCACATGCTCGATACTACAACTCCGACAGGTTTGTGTGGTTGCTCCAAGTGCCGCCCCTTTGTTAGGAACTCTTGGTTGAAGCTCTGAATCCTAAACCTTAAACCCTAAAAACCCTAGAAACCCTAAATACCTTACCTTTGCTAAGGTCACGATGTCCATGGATCCGTTAAACGCCAACAACGTTTGATGACAGGGTGTTTTGAAAGAGGCTGGTGTTTTAAGTAGAGGTCCTATTGTTTAGTTTAGTAACTCTTGTGGAATGTTTCGGCAGTTCTCCTGTCTTAAGAAATGGAGAGGAGATAGCCAATATTGGTTCGATCATCTGTCTCGTTGTGGTCTAGAGAGAAGTACGAACAGTCCTAACGCGAGGGTTTCTTGCTTGAATTTGCAGTTCACGTTGCCAGAGATGGATCCACTGGCTCCCTACCCCAAGTCGTCTACTTGGAACGTTAATAAAGACTTGGTTCCCATGCACATGTCCTCCGAGGCACCTCAAGGTACAGTATGGGCATAATTCTGCTAATCTCAATTCTCCGCTATGGGCAATTTCGTTAAAATGGCGGTATTCCATGTGCCATTTTCAGAGTGCCCACTCTGAACCATAAAGGTGACATAGATTTCAGTTATAGATTTTCAGACCGCACAATTTTAAAAATATATGAATTATATAGATTTCATATATCTAAATCTAGCATAGATTTCAAAATCTAAGATAATCATAGATTTCAGACCATTCCAGACCATTTCAGAGTGCACGGTCTGAACTGTTAAAAGTGCCAAACTAACGGAATACCGCCATTTTAATGAAATTGCCCATCGCTACAAAACATCCTGGCAATTACATTTGGAACGGATTAGGGTCGAAGCTGATTAAGAACGTCAAGAAATCCGTCTTACAGATTGGTCATTTCCACCGACAGTAACGTTCTGGCTCACCTCCCGGCGTCCGTGAGTTGTGGATAGGATTCGGTGGGACGGAATCATTGAAGTCGTCAAACTCAAGTAGTTGATGCAGGCCTTTGGTGATCCCCATTGCAATATGTCGCAGGAAAATTGAGAGTAGAAGGCACGGTGAAACAAAAATTCGATATGATGGCCACGAACTTATTGGGAACAATGACGAGTATCGTAAGCATTGCTGGGATCGGCTTAAAAATTCGATCGGCTTCAAAACCAGGGCCACACAGGTTTGCCCGATGTGCTGTCTGAGAAAAGTCCGGTGTTTTGATTTTATTTCTTACTCTTTGCTAACATGTCTTTCCAATTCCAAGTTTTCAATGGCACGAAGCTTCGTCCGTGACAACTGAAACTCGCTTCTGTTTTAACGGTGCAGATGTTCTGAATAAGCTGGCATTACTTTTCTGCGTTTCCTCACGGTCTGTCGAATGATCGTGGTGATTTTATGTGACCGCCTCCTATCGATTCTTGTCCAGTTTCAACGTGCAGTGAAAAGGTAATGCAACCCGTCACTGCTTTTGACGTGTTCCCTGTAATTATGGTCAATAGTGGTGTCTCATACTTTGCGCAATAATAGGAAGAGAAACACGACAATGTTGACTCGCGATGTTGATTGTCTAGACGCTAAACTCAGATACAATATTCTGGCTCATGGCCTTGAGTTTACATGATATTAAATGAGAAATTTCAAATTACATGACAAGCATTGGGCTTGGCTTCAGGTCTCTAAGTTGTATTGTCGTTGGTTTTGTAACCTACCTTTTCGGTAGTCTGGTCATTGTGTGCAGTACTTGGAACTCGAACGCGGAAGACGATCTCCCGGAGTAGCCTCAGGATATATTCGCCAAGACGTGACTTCAGTCCGTCTTGTTCACGTGACGAAATTCCAAGAACAAAACCCTGAGAAACCATAAACCTCAGCACCAAAACGTACAATCTCGCATGTGTCAAATGGGCACGACAATGAAAACTACTGCTGTAAGTTGCATTAACCCTTGAAAGGCCATTGGCGTCCCTCTAAACAACCCATATTAGGCCTTATCACTCTTCAATTTTGGATTACTATATGAACTGTGATACATTGTTATTTGCATCATCATTAATTTATTTTGCACTGAACAATATTTGGTCAATGTTTTTCCCAAACACCACTGTATTCATAATATGCTAGATGACCACAAAGGGCTTTCAGGCCCTTCACGGGTTAAAATAGAAGGATTCTCTATAACATTGTATGACCTGGCAATCATCCTCCCTATACTGAGAAGGCATAACGCTCATTTCGACTGTGCATTCTACCTTAAGGAAATCCCAAGATTTGCAAACAAAGCACATAATTCTCGCCTGCTAGCTCACCTAGATCGAAGAGAGGCGCAATTCAAGGTACGTCGGAGCTGAAACCAGTATACAGGCGGAATGAAAAAGAGGAGGATGTGAAACCAGACACTTAATGTATTGATGGCTTTCACTGCACATCATCTCGATTGTTCAGTGGTATTGCGTTGCACAAAACTTGCCCTTTTTTTTGGGAATTGGGAGCATGGAGTTGCATCAGCTATTGTCGAGAGAATATAGGTTGCAACATGAATCATTGGAACATCTTAATGCCCTGGCATTTGAAATATTTGTTGAATAGGAAAATGCCCTCAATTTATATATTAGAGCTGTACAATGCATTTTTTACACCTAAAGGAACAATGAAATTGCGGGGATTTTGGCAACGTAGCAATTTTGGGCAGCTCACAACCAATGGATTTTTTATTTTTTTTCTTTGAAATTTTCACACAACATATACGCGAGGAGTAGATTTAAAGCCCAACAATTGTCATAGCTTCTCACCACATGGTTAAAAAGGTCATGGATGATATGTAATTTACTTTGAATTGTGGATAGGCGGGATAGCCTAGGTAGATAAAAAAAATCTTCAAAATTCAAATTTTTTTAATTCAATTTTTTTTAATTGGTTGTCTAGATTTTTATATATGTGTAAAATTTTGAATCATTCCATTTTGATTAATCCCTAATGTTCCTTGACTATATTTTTACCAAAAACGCTACAAAACTACCATTTCTAGTACAAGCTAAAAAATTTAGAAAAAAACATTTTTAAACACATAAAACTATAGGATCTTGTAATACGCTGGTTAGAGAAGATGTGGAAAAAAATTCAGAATTTTCCACCATGTGGATTGCAAGATATTAGCATTTGAAGTGATAAAAATCCTTTGGTGAGCCTTGTAAAAAGTTGTGTACTCTTTTCACTTTTCACTTGTGTACTCAAATGAAATGAATTTAGTGCACATGGAAGATATTCCTCGTCCACACCTTGTAAAAACATTTCACCCTTAATAAGTCAAATCTCCCTTCACATATACCTGACCAAAAAAGTTATGTTGCCAAAAATACAAGGCTAGTCCTTTAAAGGTTAATGAGATGAAAGTTATGAGGAGTTTTAAATTGTGGGTATGGAATCTTTACTCTAGATTAAACTTTGAAGTCTTTTATTTAACTCAATTTTTAATATTTTGGAAATAAAATAAAATCATAAGATGTCGGTTGTTTATTACAACAACACAACCATCAGGGGTGGCATTTTTCAAACTATCCATAACTAAATTCTTACCAATCTATTATTTTGAATCATTCTCTACTTCTTTCTACTTACTATTTTTTTCCTATATGTTGTACAATTTCAAATGATGTGAAAATTTACAAGCATGTAGCCAATTTGCCTCAAAGAATGAATCCAAATAAGCACCACCATTTTGGACATTTTAACATACAAATGTGACCTTGTGAAGTGCAGCTGCACAACTTTTTACAAGGCCCACCAAAGGATTTCTATCACTTCAAATGCTAATATCTTGCAATCCACACGGTGGAAAATTCTGAATTTTTTTCCACATCTTCTCAAACCAACGTACTATAAGATCCTATGATTTTATGTGTCCAAAAATGTGATTTTTTTCTAAATTTTTTAGTTTGCACTAGAAAATGGTAGTTTCAGAGCATTTTTGGTGAAAACATAGTAAAATCATTTTAGGGGTTATGTTCAAATTTTTTAGTTCAAATAATAGAGTTAATGAAAAAATGTAGTTAGAATTCGTAAATGTTGGTATTCTAGGAGTAAATTAGGTCTATCTTAGTCATTCTTGAAAGGAATTATACATTGGAATTGGAAATGGTACATTCCTTGTAATGGCTTTATAAGGCCATGAGGCTGAATAGAGGTCCTTAGTTTCCAAAAGTCTACCTACTTTAGACCTAAAATACTTAGATATTGACCCCTATCCTAAACAACTAAGTTTCTACTCCCATCCAATAGTCTTCCAAACTCATTTTCATCCAATGCAATGAACAACGTGTGTGTACTTCATCCAGCAAAATCAACTACAAAAATAGTCACCATAATCCATTCATCTCCATTCATTCCATTCAACCTCTTCAAATGCATTGCAACTTTATGTTTATATTCTAAACCATGGACATAGGAATCTTATGGTGAAATTTTATAGATTTTTTACAAGCTTTTCTAAAAGCACTCATTGCTTGTCATTCACCACTCATATTTTAGCATTGTTCATTAATCTATTTAATGCAAATTTGGTGCCAAAAGTGCCCCTCAAAAGGAATTTTGACTTTTTGACCCATTTTTAGGGCACTTTAATTTTGTTGTGCCATATTGATTCAAGATGGGACTTAGTGAGTTGAATTCACATCAAGAAGTCTCAAGTTCTGCATTTGGTATTTTTTATTCACCTTATACAACCCCAAAATTTATAATTTGACCTTGAATAGTGTGAGCGCTTTTTTACCCACTATTGATATTGAATGAGTACAATTAGGTTCTTAGTGTTTAAATAGAATTTCTCTTCACCTCTTAAGTTCCTTGACAATGTTTTCACCAAGAATGCTCCCAAAACGTCATTTCTTGTACATGTACTAGATTTTTGAAAAAAAACTTTCTTTGACACATATAACCGTAGGATCTTCTAGTATGATGACTTGAAAACGTATGGTAAAAATCTCAAAAATTTCCACCGTGTGGATTGCAAGATATAAGCATTCAAATTCATTAAAATCATTTTTCTAGCCCTCCCCAAAACAAGGCAGCTGCACTTCACAAGCTCACTTTTCTGTAAATAAACTAAAAAATGTCCAAAATGGTGATTCTTCTTTGGATTCTTTTTCCTAGACAAGTTGGCCACATGCTTAACCCCTAAACGCCCAAACTGCATTTTTTGGCAATATAGCAATTTTGGGCAGCTCACTACGAATGGAGTTTTTATTTATTTTTCTTTGAAATTTTCACACAACATTTTCCCAAGGAGTAGCTTTAAGGCCCAACAATTTTCATAGCTTTTGACTACATGGTTAAAAAGTTATGGTATTATATGTTGTTTTCATTGCTCGGCAGGCAGCCTGGGCAGCAAAAAAAACTTCTTGAAAAATCACTTTTTTTTAAAATTAAAATTTGAAATTGGTTCTCTGGATATGTATATACATGGAAAGCTTTGAATCATTCCATTTGGATTAATGAGATGAAAGTTATGGGAGTTTTAGTTTGTGGGTAGTTTGTGAATAGTTATGGATTCTCTACTCTAAAATAAAGTTTGAAGTCCTTTATTTAACTCAATTTTCAATATTTTTGAATTTTTCTTAAGAAATGGGTGCAGATTATTTATCACAACAATCCAACCATTGGGATTGTAATTTTTCAATTCCATAGATAAATTATTAACAATTTGGTATTTTGAATCATTTTATACTTCTTTCTGCTTACTATTTTTTTCCTATATCATTTACAACTCCAAATGATCTGAAATTTTTCAAACATGTAGCCAACTTGACTTGCAGAATGAGTCCAAAGAGTAACCACCATTTTGAACATTTTTTAATATAAATATGACCTTCTGAAGTGCAGCTGCCCGTTTTTTCGCAGGGTCAGAAAAAGGACTTTTGTCATTTCAAACACTAATATCTTGCAATCTACACAGTAGAAAATTCTGAAATTTTTTCCACATCTTTTCAAACCATTGTACTACAAAATCCTCCGGTTACATGTGTCCAAAAATGATTTATTTCAAAAATTTGGGTCCTGTACTAGAAATGGCAGTTTTAGAGCGTTTTTGGTGAAAACATAGTCAAATACATTTAGGGGTTAAAAATTTCACATCATTTGGAACTGTACAACATATAGGAAAAAATAGTAAATAAAAAAAGTAGATAATGATTCAAAATACAAAATTATTAAGAATTAAGTTATGGAACTGAAAATGCCAATTCCAATGGTTGCAATGTTGTAATAAACAATCTATATTTTGTGATTTTTTTTTTTCAAAATAAATTGAAAATTGAGTAAGATAAAGGACTTCAAAGTTTATTTTAGAGTAGAAAATCTATAATTGACCGCAAATTAAAACTCCTCATAACTTTTGACTCATTAATCAAAATGGAATGATTCAAAGCTTTGCACGTATATATAACTCTAGAAAACCATTTTCAAATTTTTGTTTTTGGAAAAAGTGATTTTTTTTAATCTCCCTGGATTGTCCAGTTGGAAAAAAAAAATAACATATTAGGCCATAAGTTTTTACTCATGTTTCCAATTGTCATGATATTCATTGCATATGAAAGATATTCCTTGTCCTCACCTCTTATTAAAATTTCAACCTAAAGTATGCAAATCTCTAGTAACACATACCTATCCAAAATTTCTATGTTGCCAAAAAACGCATGCTAGACCTTTAGGAATTAAAGTATC